>JAOEGS010015465.1:0-12118 GCA_025447755.1 Corythornis vintsioides | reverse complement strand
CTCTCCTCTCCTCTCCTCTCCTCTCCTCTCCTCTCCTCTCCTCTCCTCTCCTCTCCTCTCCTCAGCATCTGGAGGAGTCAGAACCTCAAAGAGGAGACCAAGGGCCAGGAACTGGGGTGGGTGTTTCCTTCCCACACACATCTCCTTGAGTCAAAACCCAAATAACAAATGGGTGCCTGCATTTCACTCTGAAGTCCCACATCCCTAGGGATGTGGTAGGTTTGTGGTTTCAGGAGAGAAAGGTAGAAAAAGATACACTTCTCTTTGTTCCCATCTCTTGTTTTCAGCTGCTTGCCTCTATGGAGGCATCCTGGATCTCTGGGGATGCATCTCTGGGGAATAAATTCCAATTCTCCCAATCGTGGACAGATATGGGGATGTTTCCTGCTTCCCTGTCCCCCCTTCACCCCTTCACTTCATTTCCCTGTCCCCATTCTCAGGTCAGGGACAACCACCACCTTCCCACCCTCTCTTGGCCCCCTGGCTGGGGACTGGGTGGCCTCTTGAGATAACCACCCCCCCCCCCCACAACATCCCCATCTGCTCCTGGGAGCTTTGCAGCTCCTCCAGGTCTCCCTTTTCTCCCCCACCAGCCCTACTTCTTTCCTCCCTGTCTGGGAGATCAGTCACCGAGGGTGTCGACACGCACACACCCGACTCCCCCGGGAGGGTGGGGAGCGTGCGGCTGGGGGTGGTGTTCTGCTGCGAGAAGGCAAAGCTGCCATCAGCAGCCGCTTTGATCTACAGACAATTACAGACAAGTGTAGGACCTCGCTCCGCTCAGCCAATAAATAATGGAATTTGTGTGTTGGCACAGACAGATTTCCCCCAAACTGTCAAGAGAAGGGGAGACGGAGAGTGAGCAAGCGAGAGCCCGAGCAGCTTGGAGGGATGGGGAGAGGAGTGGGCAGGGGAAGGGACCAGGAGGGCCTGTGGGAAAACAGGGAGAGGGGACAAGGGAGGGAAAATAGAACATGTTTGGGGAGGTAATGCTGATGGAGGGAGCTGGGCAGGGAGGAGAAGGAGCCTAAGGAACACATATTTGTAGAGGGGAAGGAAAATCAAGACAGGAACTGTGGGTGGAAAGGGGAGGGGGGAGAAGTGCTGCGTACACAGCAGGCTGGAAGCAAAGGGAGAAAAAAAAAATAATCTGAAGGTGGAAAAGAAAGAGAAGGAGGAACAAAGGGCTGGCAGTGCCCGCCGGGCTCCCCGGCTGCCTGGCAGATCACACGCTCCTCGAGCAGGGACCATATTCCCGCAGCCCTTCCGCAGAGAGGCCCTGATCTCCCCCCCACACCCCCCCCCGCCCCGGGAGCTCAGCGCTGTGGAGCTGGCGATGGGCAGCACTCGGGAGTTGGTGAAATGGTGCCGCTGGTGAGCAGCCAACAGCAGAAATTTGCTTTGGGATCACAAGTCCCTGAAAAACCTCTGGCGGATGCCCTGTCCCCAAGCTCCCCCCTGCCACCCCCCTCCTCCCCATCACCCTCCCCATCTCGCCCTCTCCCTGATCCTTCTCCTGCCCGGAGCTGTTTGTTCTCTGGCTGATGATGGTTTTTTGCTTTGCTCGTGACAAAGAAATGTCTCCTCTTTGCTCAGGAGCCCCAGCACCGAGCCCTGCAGAAACCCTCCATCCTCCCAAGAAACCCTCCAGCCCAACCTGGCTGTGGCAGCAGATGGAACAGGGGCGGGGGGAGCTGCTGGGGCTGTCTCTTGCCTCCCAGTTTGCAGCTCTCCAGAGCACTGTTTGTTCCCTCTCAGCCCTATGTGTGGCCTGACCTGGCTCAGCCCCAAATACAGAGTATGGAGAATGGCCCAACTTATCCAGGTCTCTGGGCCAAGCATCACTTGGCTGTAGGTGTCCCCCACTCCCTGCTTGGCTCTTGGCCTTGGAAAAATGTGTGTCCAAGTTGCCCATCCAAGCTCTAGATGGGAAGCAAATGCCTCCCAGCTCAGGGACTCCCCACAGTATGTCTCTACCTTCCCCTATCCCAGCCTCCCATTCCTTCCCACTCCCTTCTGAGGCAACACCAGCTCCATCCAGGGTTTGAACCTTTGGCTCCAGGGTTGTGTGGGATGGTGCCACAGTGGCAGGTTGGTTAACGGGGTGTGTGGGAGACCCAGGAGCCTCACAGCCCATCTCCAGCAGAGCAGGGGTCTGGTGGCACATCCTCCTGGCCTCGCTGTGTCAGAGTGAAGCAGGAATGGAGGGATTTCTGGGGATGGCTCCCATGGATGGTATTTGGCTTGATGATGCCAAGCAGCAAGAACGGCTGCCTAACTGGGGCAGCAGTAGCTTATGGCCTGAGCAGTGGGAGGACTGGAGTTCCTGCCAAGCTCTTAAACCTCTCTTTTGGGAGGGTGGGATGTAAAACTGGTGTAAACTGTTAAAAAGCTGGGTCTTTTTGCTAATAAAGTCACCGAAGCAAGTAATGATTCTGGTGGCTGAAGCAGAGCAACACCTGGGGCCAGGCTGGGACCTCTTCTCCTTTAGAATCACTTCAGGTGCCCAATCCCAGTCATCTTATTGGGACAATGGGGTCAGTGCTCAGCCTTTCTACAAGGCTCCAGCTGTCCCTCCCAAGATAAGGCCAAGGAAGAAGATGGCTGTGAGAGAAGAAGTGATGGGGACAAGGTAGATTTGTGTTTTCTCTGGGTCTGCTGTGACACCCGAGTGCTTCTTCAAGCACTGCCATCAATATTTAATGGGATGGAATGACCATAGTCCAGCTCAGGCTGAGCATGGTCCTCAGGCTGGCTGGGATGGGAGCTGCAGGTGGGTCTGTTGAACTGGAAGATCCTTTCTCCAGGGTTCTCCAAGCTGCAAGGAACTGCTCTGTGGCCAGGGCAGAGCTTTGCACTGTTGGCCCAGGTGCTGAGACAAGCACCAAGTTGGCTCCAGGCACTTCAGAATCTTTTCACAGTTAAGACAAAGCTGGATACCCCAGCCTGGGTGTTGGTACCACGAGAAACACACCTCCTTACTCCACCAGATCCCAGTTTTAACTGGTGGAAGAGCTGTCCCCCCTTTTTGTCAAGAGCCAAGTAAGCAGGTACAAAGCACCCATACCCTGTTTGTTGGTGGAGGGAGGGGGAAGCAGGAAGGAGACCTGTAGAGCTGGGGCAAACCTTTCCCCAGCGAAACCCCCAAGCCCTGACCCCCACAGGCACATCCAGCCTTAGAACTCTCTGGTGTGAGCTAAGGGTTAACACCCCCCAGCAGTGCCGAGCTGCAGGGGGAGCAAAGGGTTAATGTGACGGGTGCACGGAATACATTATCTGTCTCTTCTCTAAATATTATTTCCTCCCATGAAACCAGCTTTTCATCCTTGGCTAGAGGCGGCTCCCGCTGCTGCTGGGAATCCAGCGAGAGCTGTATCTGCTGCCGCACACACCACTGCTCCCAGCAAGAGGGTGAGACAAAGAGCTGCACTCCCCCAGTGGGAGCAGCCCCCAGAGCTGAGCTGGGTGGGAGCTGCAGCAGCACAGAGCTGCTGGGGCTCTGGCCTGGAGGATGCAGGTGGCCTCAGGATGGGGTTTGGGGACACAGGCTTTTTGCCCACTGAGGAATCTCATTACCCACACAAAAAGGTTTCCTCCCCATCCTCTGAGGGATGAGAGCTGCAGGCAGAGAGGGGCAGAGCATGGGAACAGGCTGGGGCAGTCCTGACAAGCTCCAGGAACATTCTGGGTGCTCTACACTTCGCACCTCATCCCTTGGGTTGGGCAAGAACAACAGGATGCTCCGTGGGGGAAACTGAGGCAGCAGCCACTGGCTCCAAGGTCACATCCTTGGAAAGTAGGGTGCAGGGAAAAAGCTTCTGCTCCTTCCCCAGCAGCACAAACTGCGGCGAGGGTCTGGCTGCCTGCGGAGGAGCCGGTGGCTGGGGGGAAAAATAGCCACTGTTCAATCTTCTCTGAAACATCCTAAACTTTTACAGCATCTGGGCAGGATGGCAGCATCCCCCCCACAGCCTGGAGGGCACAGAGGCACGAGCCTCTCCTCTCTCCCTGTTGAGCCCGAGCCACGTGCCGCAGTCTGAGCAGTGCTGGGTACGTGGCCGGAATGAAAAGCCGGGCGGCTCCAGCCCCCGCGCCTTTGCCGAAGTCAAAGGCTCTGCCGAGTGAAAAGGGTCAAAGCTCCAAGGACGGCGGCATCTGACGGGCGATAGATCATTTCAATGGCGTCTTCAGCGGGGATTATAATCTGAATTGAAGCGGAAAGACCCGAGGCAATGAAGCTGTCAGCGGTCTAAGATTAAGGAATTAAAAACGGCAGCACAACAGCAGAGGATTTGTTGGAGATGTATTAGAAAGAGGAGGCTGAAGGCGGCTGCTTTCCGCGGGTCGGGAGCTTCAGCTGAGTATGGAGAAGGGCAAGAGCAACGATTTCATCAGCAGAGGTGAAAAGAGAGAGTGAGGCAGAGCTATGAAAACACGGCCACTCAAACAATAAATCCTAACTGCAGACAGAAATGAGTCACCCGAGGTTTGACTGAGGTAAATAAAAGCAGCAATGAAGTGGATTTAGAGGAGGGCAGAGGTGAGAAGACACCGACAGCCAGGAGGCAGGAGAAAAATGGTCCTTAATAGACTAAGGCTGGCAAATTCTGGAGCACAGCCCAGTCTGCTCTAGGATAGGAGGAGAGGAACCAGTCTCAAGTTGCACCAGGGGAGGTTTAGGTTGGAACTGAGGAACAATTTATTCCCCTCCAGAGTTGTCGAGGGGCTGGCCCAAGCTTCCCAGGGCAGGGGTGGACTTCCCATGCCTGGGGTGTTTCCAAGCTGTGGAGATGCGGTACTGAGGGACATGGTTTAGTGGTGATTTGGCAGCGCTGGGGGAAGGGTTGGACTCCATAATCTGAAAAGTTTCTTCCAACCAAAATGATTCTATGGATTGCATGATGGAAGTGTAGCCCCCAGTACCAACTTCCCTTTTCCCTTCCCCCTTCCAACCCCTAATATCTATGAACTCCAGAATGACTTTAAAAAGCCAAGGATGGCAGCTGAGCCCAGGGAGAGAGGGGCACACACCTTACTTTTGCTCCACTGAGGTCCCCAGAAGGCCTCCACCAGCTCTGTACAGCTTGGGAGATACCAGCAGCTCCTCTTGGTGGGAGGCAGAAGATCTTAAAAGAAAGGAATCAAACTCTCACCAAAGGACCCATTAAAATGATCCATTTATTTCCGGAGAGGAGCACACATCTTTCTTTCATTTGCTCTGCGAGGAGGAATTTCTCTCCCTTGCCTTAAAGATACCGAAGCTATGGGACATAAAAGAGAAGCAGGGACCTTTCCCCTGCAGGTCAAAATCAAACACAGGAAAGTCTGGGCACCCAGGACCCCATGCAGCCACCAGCTCTGCTCAGCACAAGCTCCAGAGACGAGCGTTTCCCTCGGTGACATCGTCCGAAAAGGAACCGCATTGATCCCTGTGTCCCCAGCGCGGTGCCCGGGGGTGACAAGTAGGACATGGGGTTGGCACCATGATCCATCCCCAGCTGGGCTGTCTGCTCGGAACTGCTGAGCTTTGCTGAGCACAAGAAGGGAGCCAGCAGAAGGGGTCCCAGGGCATGAGGCCACCGAGCGGAGACGAGTGGTCGGGTGTAGGACACGGAAGGAGACGACAGGAAGCTAATGAGAGGCAGAGCTTGTTCTGCAGCACTGGTAGAGCAAGGAATCATTTTGACTCCTCCAGCCAACTTCTACTGGGAGATTTACATACAAGTCCCTCGATCAAGTCTTTTTAAGAGTTACCCCAAGTCCCCTGGGTAAAAATGATCTGGTTCAAGAAAGAGGAGAGTCCAGAGCTGCTCAGTGACTCTTTTTGGTTGAGCCGAAACCAGAGAAACCCATCACAGCTGCCATTTCATCATCCTCTTCGAATGTCAAATCTTCCTCCGCCCGCCTTTTCTTCTCTCTCTGCTTCTCCTTCTTGTAGGCTTTGGCCTTCTCCTCCTGCAGCCAGGGACAGAACAGCAACATCATGTGAATCCCCTGAGACAGCTGCTGAGATGTGAGGCACAGCACAGGTAACCCCAGTCCTACCACCAACACCCAAGTAGTGCCTGAGAAACCAGAAGACTCAGCAGGAATCCTGACCTGCAGCCTCCGAGGAAGAGGAGGAGGTTTCCCACTGTCTCCAAACCACCCACACCAGCAGTCACACACACAGGACACAGCCAAAAAGCAACATTACAGAACACTCCTCTGAACAGACATCAGAGTTTCATTTGGACTCAGGGCCAAGGCAAGAAGGATCCAGCCTGGGAAGCACAAGGCCCTGCCCTCATATGAAGCCCCAATGCCAATCGCTGCTGCCTGACAGCCCTTGGCCTGGAGATCAACAGCTGCTCGCTGGGACAGAACCCGGAGCTCAGAGAGGCTTTTGGCACCAAAGAGTTTGTGCTGCTCTCATCCAAGGGGTCTGCTCAGTGATGATCATGAGCCCTGGGCCAACTCCAGGCTCAGCTGGGCCATGTAGTGGGATGGAGGAGGCTCCCAATTTAGTAACAGCCCCTGCCATTCCCAGCACCTCTGCTGAGGCTGCTGCAGGTGGCCGTGCCCTGCACAAAGCCACACCAGAAGCTGGTGCTGATTTCACCATTGCCATCCCCTGCCTGGCAGCAGTTTTTCACCCCATGGTGTTCCCAGCACTGTTGGGGCACCTGATAATGCCCCAACCAAAGCCAGCTGCAGAGCTGAGTAAGGCTGCTCTAGGTGCACCCCTGCGGTGAGGAACAGGCAGTGGGTGTTAACATCTGGTTGTTCCGTGACTGCTGATGAAGAGGAAGCATCACAGAAGCTCCTCTATAAGGCCAAGTGCTGAGTCCTGCTCTTGGGTCCCAACAGCCACCTGCAATGCTCCAGGCTGGAGCAGATCCAGCTGGAAGGTGCCTGGTGAGAAAAATCCTGGGGGGTGACAGCCAGCTGAAGACAAGCCAGTGTGTGTCCAGGTCGCCAAGAGGCCACCAGCATCCTGTCTTCTGTCAGCACTGGTGTGGCCAGCAGGACTAGAGTAGAGATCATCCCCCTGAACATAGCACTGGGGATGCCACACTTCAAATCCTGGGTTCAGGTTTTCAGCCCCTCACTCCCAGAAGGACATTGAGGGGCTGGAGCGTGGCCAGAGAAGGGCAATGAAGCTGGGGAAGGGTCTAGAGCACAAGTCTGTTGAGAAGCAGCTGGAAGATCTGGGGTTGTTCAGCCTGGAGAAAAGGAGGCGCAGGGGAGACCTTCTGGTTCTTGACAACTCCCTGACAGGAGACTGGAGCCAGGTGGGGTTGGTGTCACCAAAAGGAACTGGCTTCAAGTTGTGCCAGGTAAGGTTTAGGTTGGACCTGAGGAACAATTTCTTCCCTGCAAGGACTGTCCAGGCCTGGCCCAGGTTGCCCAGGGCAGAGGCGGAGTCCCTGTGATCCCTGGAGGGATTTCAAAGCTGTGGAGCTGTGGTGCTGAGGATCATGGTTTAGTGGTGCCCTGGAAGTGCTGGGTTAACAGCTGAGCTGCATGATCTGAAAGGTCTCTTCCAACCAAAACAATTCTGTAATTCTAACTTTGTTAAGTTTTCAAATAAACTTGACCTTCCTGTCAGGGAGCTGACATCTGCGCTCAGGTCTGAGAGGAACCTGCTGCCTATCACTGCCTCTGCGCACCCCTCACACCACAGCACACCCCTCACACCACAGCACACCCCTCACAAATCCCTTCCACGCTCAGGGAGGCCACACAGAAGAAATGTGCCACGTGGAGAAGGATCCCAGAAATCTTAAGAACCAAGGAAGGTGAAGGACAAAGACACAGATCAGAGCACACAAGTTCAAACACAACTAACGGGAGACAAACACCAGCTGCACTGTCCAGTCTGTGCTGCTCTCACTGGGAACCTGAAGCATCACAAGTTATCCTCCCACAGAGAGAGGGGAAATAAGGTTTCCAGAGACAGCAGCAGAAAACAGTTTAAAAAGCAAACAAGAACCAAAGCCTGCTCAGAGCAGCAGGAGAAGCTCCTCTGCCAAGAACAAGGCTTGTGTGGATCAAGATGAGGAGACAGGGCTGATCTCCTCACAAAACACGTTTCTGGGAGGGTTTGCTTTGTCAGCCACTGCCCAGACTCACCTCTTCACGCAGTTCCTTCATCCTCTCCTCAAAGTCATAGTCCTTCTGCTTCTCCTCCATCTTCTTCTTGTTCACCTCAAAGCGTTTCTTCACCTGATCCAGCGTGGAGCGCTCCACCCGCATCGACATGCCCAGATTTCTCTGGTCTAGATAAGGGGAGAGGGATCAGCTGTGTGCAGCAGTATCTGTAGCCTGCACATTGTCCCTGTCCTCAGTTATAACATCACAGCACAGCAGCCTCTGCCTGCCTGTCACCCACCCCCTCAACGCAGCTTCCAGAGCCCATTCTGCTCAATGCACCAGGACCTACGTGCTCAAGAATCTGCTCCAACCACAGAATCACCAAACTGTCTTGGGTGGAAGAGACCGAGTCCAACTGTTCCCCCAGCAGAGGTTCCAGAGTCATCAGAATTTGCAGACACTCTGAGTGGGGAAAACACCTCCCCCTAACCAGAGTAAACCAATCTCTGTTTCTTCTGGGCTTATTGCACAAAAAAATTCCAGCATGGTGGAAAGGTGCCAGGAGATAAAGGCAGCACCTCCACAGCTCTCCTGGGTGTACACCATCTGAATCCTGATCTCCAAAGCACATGCTGTAACTTTGAGCCATGTTCTACCCTCAGACACTGGGGAGGAAGAATGGAGAAGGAAGAAAATTCATAAGGACAAAACTTTTGATGCTGAGGGTGGTGAGACCCTGGCCCAGGTTGCCCAGAGAGGTGGTGGCTGCCCCATTCCTGGAACCTTTCCAGGTCAGGTTGGCCAGGGCTCTGAGCAACCTGCTCTAGTTGCAGATGTCCCTGTTCAGTGCAGGGGGTTCGACTAGATGAGTGTGAAAGGTCCCTTCCCACTCATACCAGTCTGTGATTCTGTTACTCTGTGAAGGGGACAGCCCAAAGTGCTGCAGCAGCCCTTGAACTCACCCAACCCTCCAACTCACCCAACCCTCCACCAAGGCAGAAAAATGATCTTTACGTTTTTTGCCATTGATGTGATCCAGGAAGTTAATGGAGTCCTTCACCACACAGTCACAGACGTTACAGTAATAGCTGGTAGGAGGGAGAAACAAACAAACAAAAAAATGAGCTCCAAAGCATGAGACAAACCTCATTTCACAGAACAACTCACTGAGATTATCTACAGCATGAAATCTGCACATCACTGGGGACATGAGTCCTTCCCCAGGGCAAGAGGGAAGTTACTCCCATTGCAGAAAGCCCAGGTGACAAGAGAAGCACAAGGACACAGCCCAGACTAACAGCACTGCCAGGGTCACCCTGCAGGTACCAGTCCTTCTGCCAATGACACCCTGACAGAAACCAAGTCATTTCCAGCTGTGAGTGAATAAGGGCACAAAGGAGGGCTCTTGGTGGTCTCTTCTCCCAAGAAATAAGTGACAGGACAGGAGGAACTGGCCTCAAGTTGCCCCAGGGGAGGTTTAGGTTGGACTTGAGGAACACTTTCTTCCCTGCAAGGGTTGTACAGGCCTGACCCAGGCTGCCCAGGGCAGGGGTGGAGTGCCCATGATACCTGGAAGGGTTTCAGAGCCATGGAGATGTGGTGCTGATGGCATGGGTTAGTGGTACCCTGGCAGTGATGGGTTAACTGTGGGGGCTCCATGATCTGACGCCTTCCAACCAGAACTATCAATGATTCTATGGCTCTGTGCCATCACAGGGCTTGGTCAGATTCCCCAGGGCAGAGCCAGCCACATAACCCAGGTTTCCAGACTGGTGCCAGCTAAAGGCTCTCACCCAGCTGCCATGTGAGTCCCTCTACCTCCCACCTCCATCCCATGGTCAGCTCTGCCCGTCTCAAGAGCTGCTACAAACACCCAGCCCAGGCCTGTACTTCCACCCCTGGCTGCTGCCCAGGGCTGCACATCTCCCTGGCACTGCTGGTTATCAGACCCTGGTGGTGAGACACCACCAGCCTTGTTCCTACCACGGCACAAACCAAACGTCTTCAACTTCCCAGCAGCTTTGGATGAGCACAAGCACCACTGACCCTACTCAACCCCAAAAAAAGAGGAGTAGAGACCTACCCTCCCATCTCTGACTGAGGGGTGGTTTTGGTGATGACAATGGTTTTCCCCAGCTTCGATTCCAGGTCCACTTTGTAGTCTCGGTGCCGCAGAAGTTCCCGTTTGACGGGCTGAGCTGGTTTGCCTAAAACATAAAGAAAAAAAAAAATCCAAGTGTTTATCAGAAAAGGTGAAGCTCACGATGCTGGAGTTCACTCTGCCCTGCATGAAGAAAGGTCTGATGAGAACTACCTGATTCATGCAGAAATTGCATCTGTGTGTCCTCAGTATAGGATTTAGATTCCTCCTCATCATTTCCCAGTTTATTAGAAGCAGGTAGATAGATCTGTGAGGTGTCCCCTGCTCTGAGTTGGGTCACACTCTGAGATCTCCTCATTTCCAGGTGCTGCTCATTCCTCTCCCTCCCCACAGACCAGGCAGATGCAAAGGTTCTCAGTAAGGTTGTCAGTACAAATATTTAGGCACAAACACAGGAAAAAGGATCGGAGCTGGGCAGCCTGAAATTGCTGCCACTTCCCTCTGGGATTTCCCTCCAAGCTGCTCTCCCTGTCCCCTTCTCAAAGGGTTTGGGTGACCCCACTGCCCAGTGAGCCCAGCTGGGGCAAGTTACCCACCATCCTTCTTTTCTCTCTCTTCTGTGAGGCGCTTCTCCGCCAGCTTCTCGTACTCATCTTTGTCCCACTTCCGACGGAAGTCCAGGTTCTTTGTCTGAGGAGGAAGCAAAACCTGTTACTGTTTGTGGGAAGGTGTGACCAGCTCTGAGGAGATCCTGGGGGAAAAGGTGGAAATACCTGGCCTGGGAGGCCATAGCTGTAAATTAAGGGCACTACATTATACCCGTGTCCTCCAATTCCACACGTAGGAATGAAGGATGTAGCTTAAGAGAAGAACGCTCTGGATGCCTCCCTCTGCTTCTTCTGGAATTGCCCAGAGACAACTGTTGCCCCATCCCTGGAACCATCCCAGGTGAGGTTGGGGCTCTGAGCAAACTGCTCTGGTTGCAGATGTCCCTGCTGTCTTCAGGGGGGTTGGACCAGATGAGGTCCTTTCCCACCCAGATCAGGCTGTGAGTCTGTGATTTCAAAACTCTGGGAAAAGCATCGAGTCTGCTCAAGTCACTTCCGAGATGGTGACCCAGGCTTAGAAAACCAGGGACAAACAGGACTTAAATCCATCAGTCTGAGGCCTTCAGAAGCACCACCTGATGCCCTCAGCACAGCAGCTTCTTCCCAGTAAGTGTGAGCCAAGCTGCCAGCATCAGCTGGGGAAGCCCTGGCAGGGAGGTGGAACAAGCTGGGCCAGGCTGGCTGTGCCCACTCACAGACACCAGTGATGTGGCCACACATCCAGAGCAACACAAGATCACAGGAGCCCGAGTGGGTTCCCTCACCCCAAGACATGAACAGCAAACCAAAAAAAGCTCTGAAATTCCCACAGGTGGTGGAGCTACTGGGGAGCCCCTGTCAGAACTGTGTGGCAGAAGCAGCTGTCCCACTGTGGGCACACAGGGGAGGGGACAAACCCCTCGGAGGCAGAGCAGCCTTTGGGCAGCTCCCTTGAGCTCCCGAGGCTGGGTTGGGAATTCAGGTGAAGCCAGGGCTGAAGACCCAGCTCTTTTGAAGGGGGCATTTGCACTGCTGAGGGGAGAAGCGACTGGACAATAAGCCCACTCCCATTGCAGTCTGGTGGCAATAAACCACTGCAGCCTCATCCCAGTGCCCGGGAACAGTCACAGCTCATGACTTGGACTCTCCTTTGTTGTCTCGTTGCCACGTTCCGCTTGGCACAGCAGTGCCAATGAAAAAAAAAGAGGGATGTATTTTAAAACACCTTCGGGAAAAAGCCACGCACAACGCCCCCCCCCCCCCCCCCCCCCCCCCCCCCCCCCCCCCCCCCCCCCCCCCAAACAAAACCCAAAACAAAAACAAAACAAAAAAAAAAAGAAAAACGACGGGAACG
>JAOEGS010015464.1:0-22012 GCA_025447755.1 Corythornis vintsioides | reverse complement strand
CCCCCCCGGCCGCCCCCCCCCCCCTCCCCCCCCCCCCCCCCCCCCCCCCCCCCCCCCCCCCCCCCCCCCCCCCCCCCCCCCACCTCCCGCCTCGGGCTCCCCTCGCCCAGGCGGCGGCGGCGGCGGCGGCGGCAGCGGCGCGCGCGGAGGCGGCGGCGGGGCGCGAGCGGGCGCGAGGCAAAAGCCGGAGCGGCGGCGCGCGGAGCGGAGCGGTCGCTGCAGCAGCAGCAGCAGCAGCACGAGCCCGGGCGGGTCTGGGCGCGTGGCGGCCGCCGGACCGGGCCGAGCAGAACCGAAATGAACCGAACCGGGCCGGGCCGCGCCCGCCGCGCCAGCTCCCGCCTCTGCCGCTGCTCCCGCGGCACAGCTAACGGCGAAGAAAGGTAAAAGGAGGCGGCGACGGAGCCCTGATGGCTGCCCCGAGCATCCTGCCGGGCGCTCAGGGGAAGCACGGCGGGAGAGCCAGCGAGCGACCCCTGCTAGGGGAAACACCCCAGCGATCTCCATCAGTACAGAGAGAAATAAACCCCCAAGCGCAGAGAAAGGGGCCGCCAGGAGGAGAGCGAGGCACGGAGCTTTGATTTCACAGGGTCTGTTTATTTACCGCATTTAATGGCAGGAGCTCCTCTGGATCGAGCACCGGAGAGCCCGGCCCAGGGCAGACCCAGGCTCACGCTGCCCCTCGGGCCGTCCCGACTGGTCACAGTTGCAGTACTTTGGCACGGGGGGGTGTCCAAATGATGCCGAAGTGCAGGACAGCAGGCACTGTGAGCACCGGCTGTATCCCGGTTCAGAAACAGCTACACTAAGAACTAGACGAATGACACGTTATTAACGCCAATGTCTAAACTAAGTTTTTACATTTAAACCTAAGTTCTTGAGCATTTTGTATTGCAACAGCCTTCAGTCAGGTTACTACACCATTTTTCCACAACCATTTATGTGTTTCTCTTCCTGTAGTTTCCCGATCCATTTTAATGCCATCTGCCTTGTCAGAATGGGCCAGTGTTGGTGTCCTAGTCACACATCAGCCTTAGGAAAAATGGAAAGCTCCATTTAATCAGCATCACAGAAGTTCTGGGGAGATCATCATGAAGTAAAGCCACAGGTGCACGTGTAGCCCGGTCTGTGTCCGTAAGTCAGCAGCAAGTCAAAGCACTGTGCAGTGTCTTTGGACTTCATCAACTGCACACAGGCTTTCAAGGCCTCAGTTAAATTGGACCAGAAAGATCTTCATGCCCAGTAATTTCTTCCTCTTGCTCTGTACAGCTGTGCCTGAAGCTAGTGCTGGATACTGAGCAGAACAAGCGTCCTTTCTGTGCATGTTATTGTATCTAGTGCAGCAGAGATTGTAACGTATTACTTACAAATTAATGTATTGTTGTGTAAAGACAGAGCTGAAGTGGAGCTGGGCGTCTATCATTTATCATTCTGCTGTCATAAAGAACTTTTATTATTGTAAAATAGCTTTTCTTTCATTGCTGTAACCAAGAGGGTAAGGCATGGACAAGTGTGTTGGGCTGGATGCCATACAGGCAGAGAACAAAAAGGTGTGCTGTGCCCCAAACAGCTCACAGGCCATTATGGACACGGTCCTACAGGTGTCACAACCTAGGATGTTTCTGGAACTTCTCAGATTCTGTTAGAAGAAATGAAAAGGTATGAACAGTGCAGTGTTGAACTGGAGGTGTTCACAGTGCTCTTCATCCTCACAACCTGACACTGTGGGACTTGTCATTTGGAACGACTGGATTCTGCCAGGACATCTTTGCCTTTTATGCTGTGGAGGTGCATGGGAAAAGGGCCTTCCCTGTGAGTGAAGTGCCCATAGCTCTGCACCCCAGAGGTTGAGAGGAGAGCCGTGTCCAGAGTTCAGCTTTCCTTCCCCTTTCACGTGTTTGCAGTTTCAGTGCCAGCCATGCACACACACGCTCAGCTTCAGTGCACACTTCTAACCAGATTCAGCCCCTGTATGCTGGCATTTTTCTCCAGGAGTCATCCTTTATTTTCAGTGGAAATATTTCAGTCAGGACTTTCCAGTGTGTATAACCACAGTGGGGGTCATATCTTATAAAAACCTCAAGCAACCACGTGCAAAATTAAAGAGTTACAGTTTGAACAAATTAAGGTTAATTTTCACAATAAGGTGCTTCACAACAAAACCTATTTCCCTGTCAACACTTTGAGCCTCTGCTTTTGTCTATAGACCTGTGCAAAAGGAGAATGATGAATGAGGAGAAGTTTTCACTTATTGGGAACCCAGATCTGGTGTCCTATTCCAGGGTAACAATACTTGGATGCTAAAAGCAGCTTGAATAGTTTAAGCCCTGCTTTGAATCTAGAAGTGAATAAAAATATTTTGTTGGAACTTCATCACAAGGAAACAAATCTCACTGGATATAAAAATACCCAGCCCAAAAGGGAAACATTTCAGCCAATAGATTAAATGAGGTGGTCAAAATGCAAGATTGCTATAAATCACAGTCTCCCCAAGTCCATCTGAACACATGATGTGTTTGGAGAAGGCTTCCCAAGCTGTGGCCATTGCTGAGATTTGGGGAAACCATGCCTCAGTTTTCTTCCTAACCTGTTTATTTTGTCAATCTCCCAATTCAGACCTCATCTCCCTTTTCCCTCCTGCTGCATCTTGTCCAACAATTCAGCTATAAACTGTTGCAGTCACTGTTCTTTTGTTATGGCCCAGCAATTCACTGGGGTCCTGATCCTTGGCAATGTCTCCGACATGAGGCCACCAATAATAAACAACATGTTTTTACAATAAGGTGTGCACTGTTCAGTGTATATCGTGCGTCTGCATTTGTGCAACGTTTCCCCCTCCTTTCCTCTTGCACATAAAGTCTAAACTATAATTTTCATTAGCATAAGAAATCATTTTGTCATGACTCAATTTTCCCCGATGGTAGAAAATTACTTTCTCCTCTGTCCCTCTGGTTTGACGGTGGTTCCTCCTCTCTGTTCGCACTGGGCTTCCTGCCTCTCCTTTTTCCACTGCTGGTTTATGGGCCTTGAGATAGGCAGATGGACAGAGAGGAACACCCGAATCCACACACACACACTTCACCCTGCGGAGCATACCTGTGTCCTGTTCCAACGCCACTCAAGTGCAACAGTGGGGCAGTGTGGCAGTGGGGATGAAACGACGCGGTTAAAGCAGCCACTGACCCCGGTCTCTCAAAACATGTATCTGCCCAAGGCAAATATCCTCATACTCAGCCATATTTTAATGTTAACAGCAGCCTCACCGCTGCTTTCTGGGCCACCACTGGGGAGAAAGAGGCCTCACTATTTTCCCTGCCTCAGTGCTCGTACTCCACATAGGCTTGACTAGACTTTATTTTGGCTTCTGCGCGGCTTTCAGGGCAGGCTGACCTCTTTACCAGACGCTAGCTTGTCATAACCTCTGAGCATCTGAACATTCTGTATTGCCGGCGTGAGGGAGTAGTTGCAATTTATTCTCCTGCCTCCTCCAGCCGTGTCAGCTCCCCAGGACGAAGGTCAGCAGTCACACAGCATTGTCTGTGTCTGCTTGAGGTGCTGCTTCTTCAAAGGTCTCTGCAGCTCTTTGCATGGCCTTTGCCATGCTCCCAGCAGCAGAGAGCATGCACTACAGCACCTCCTCTTTTGCAGGGGCTCCTGATGTTGCCAGTTCACCATGTTCAGGCTCCGTTTCGGGCTGAACATTTCTGCTGTAGGTAGGTAAGTGTCCCAGGTAAGAATTACGTCTGGGCGAGTGATCCATGTTTTACACAGTGTGGGTGAGCATGGCTTGTACACCTGAAGGACAAACACAGATCCTCGGACATCGCTCCTTTTCTCCCAAAGTCACCTCTTAGAAACTGTTTTATAGGCTGGCAACAATCCCTTTGATGGTAGGCAAAATGTGGGTTGCCCATTTTTACCATGTTTGCCACTATTTGCTCTGCTGTGAATTTAATCGTGTACCATTGACCTTCACAAGCTTCTGGCTGCACGAAAATGCTCAGTCTTCTCTTGGCAAGGGGACAGGAGCACAGCACACACTCGGGTGGACACTGGGTGAGCAGGTTGCTGTTAACTCCTCTGAGGTGTCTGTAGAGCTTCTTCATCTACCAGCCGTCTTTTCCAGATCTGCAGCACGGGGCAGGGTTTGAGTCCTGAGCAGAGTCCCTGCCACTGCAGGACACCAAACTCTTAAGACAAATGGAGAGAGAAAAAAAAAGATTGGCCATGTTTGGTGTGTGCAAGACTTAAATACCAGGGTATTAATCAGATAGACCAAAACGAAGTACACTCCTTGGGCTCTGAGTGATTTCTGATTTTCCTGGCCCTAATACTTCAAAAAAGTGGCTTGAGATTGGTCCCTTCTGGAGCAAATGAAAAGCAGAAGGGAAGCAAGGGCATTGTTTATTGCTTCTTTCCCACACACGTCCCTCATGCAGTTACCTGGACGATTTAGGGGCAGCACCTGAGCAGGAGTAACTACAGAATCACGTTTGAATACCATCAACAATAAGAAGCACACAGCAGCATTTCCAACCCTAGCTACAGGCTGGAGATACCATAACCATAGCAACGGCAGCAAGCGGTGAACACCATCTATTTAGAGTTCCCGTGCACCTGCCTAAAATAGCCAGCGATCCATCCACGGATGTTCCTGCCTTTCCGCCGGCGCTCCAAAGCCTGGTGATGCTCTGCAGTACACCCGGCCTGAGCGCCCTGGCCACGGCCACCTCTCCTCCCCACCAAAACCTCTGCTCCTCCCGGGCCTCTCCCCTCTCGTGCTTCCAAATGTGACAGAGCCGTCCCCAAAAGGCACCTGGCAGGTGAGTGTGGCGGCGGTAGGTGCAGGGAACAGCTGCCGCTCGCTCCCAGCGCCCGTCGGCTTCCCCGCTCCGGCAGCGTGGCTGTCAAAACCTGCCTGTCGTTAATGGGCTGGATTAATCAAGTGGGGCGAGTAATTAGGGCTCCATCCTGCTCCCCACACAGGTGGTGCCAGCGCCAGCGCCAGCGCGCTCTGCATGTGCATCAGTGGTTACAAAGAGTTAATGGACTGCGAGGTGGTGGAACCCATGGCCAGGGGGTTCTGGAGGTTGTTAGGGAGTCCACCAGGTCAGTTGCACACTGGTAGCCACGGCTCAGAGCATCTACCAGCCCATCTGTTGGTGTGCTTATTACACTTCCTAACTCACACTCTGCAGCGTGCCTATAACCGGTATTAACCTCTCATTGCTAACTCCTCCAAAGCCACCTGTGCTTTAACTGTAACACAGACCCCACCAACCTAACGGAGACACAGATCAGACTTTTACACTGTGCAGTCAGCAGAAAGGATCTGTCCCTGATGTGTGATTTTTGCATTGAGCCCTTTGAGTTTTCACCCCTGAAACTTGGGCTGTACACGAATCCTACTGAACATAGCCCGGGCTCTGTGGTGAGCTGATGCTGACCCACACAATGTGCTGCAGTTCTAGCAATACCTGGAAGAAACTTGCTGCATTTTGTAATTGAATAGTAACATCCATCCCTGGATCTTAAAATGTGTTTATAGGCGATTGGATGTCACAGTTCAGTTGTAAGGAGGATTATTTTTGCTATTGGGAAGAAAGAAACACGGGTGCAGATTGACTTTAGTGACTTTAACCTCACTCCTTTTACCTGCAAGAGACTCAAAAAGACTGTAAATGTTTCTAGGCTGTTGTTGGCTTGTTATGTTTGGGGTTTTTTAAGCCTCAGGTACACCATCATTTATTTAAAACTTATTTAAAACAAACTTTTTTGTTTCTCTCTGTATTTACAGTTGACTCTGGATGGAACTGGATATATGAACATTAAGATTATTCGTTCTAATTCAGTAGAACATATAAATGAGACCCAAAATGAAGTCCATAGTGGTTTAAATTACGGACTGGGTGTTCGTTTATACCAAATCTTTGGTAGAGTTCTACACAGAATAAAAAGTCCTACCCATTACATATTAACTGTACGAATATTTATCTTTTTATTTATTCACGTTTCCATCAGTTTTATGACATGCTGGCATCAAAACTCCTTCAAACCTATTGAAATCCTAACTCTCACATTTACAAGAAGAAAGAAAAAAATGTTTATTCAAGAAGATTATGAAAAAGCACAGCCTTAGAACTAATAAATTGGATCTCCAGCATAAAAAAAAAAAGTTTCAAAAAACTGTTGAAGAAAAAGCCCTGACTCCTCCTGGGTTGAAATAGGATTTCTGACTACCTATAAAAGCCAGGATTTGGCCAGATGTTTTCTCAAAGAGATCAAATTATCCTGAGATCTTAGTATAAATTAATGTACAACTGTGAATGGCTGCATATACATTTAAATGATACTGAAAATGTTTTAAAGGAGTTGGAACATATTTCCAGGTGGTTTGGGAATGTGTAAATATTAGCACATTCTGAAGGTTGGTTTTAAAAGGCCCTTCACACTCGATAGGTCTTGACATCAATTTTCCCCTAATTTGCTCTGTGTGTGTGTGTTTGTGTGCACGTTACTGTCCTGGGTGACCACCACATATTTTCAGGGGGATGACTCACAGAGGTTCAGTGGCAGCAGAAGGAATATTGCTCTAGAGATGAAGGATGTGGAAAGAAGGTTGTTAATCATGAGCAGCTTGGAAAAGAAATTTCCAAACAGTCTTTTCCAGGGCACTCCAAATACAAGAAATTACAATATTCCTTTAGAAGATGGCTTTCCATGAAATGAACTTGAATCAGATGTATCAACTTCAAATATTGTCAGACTTTAGGTGAAATCAGAACACAGGATATGGTTCTAATGCTGCTTTTGTCTAGAATTTTAAAAGAATTTTAACTGTCTTTTCTTTCTTTTTCTTTTTTAATGTGGGAACTCCAAGATTAGTTTTTGTATTGCAGTGTTAATTTTCATTTGTTGTCTTTCCACTACCTACAAAAACTTGCCAAGAACACACGTGCTGTGTGAGGAGACTGATTCCATAATAGAGAAATTACTGAAAAAAATGGACTTTGAATCTCAGTTGTTTAAAACCCCAGTTACCAGCCAATTATAACCCCAACAGAGACAAACTGTCTCCTTTACATAATGCTTTTGTTAGCTCCTCTGTGTTCCACGCCACGTGGATACATTCAAGCTACTGCTTTTTTTCTGGATGGACTCCCCTAGCCTTGTCTGTACTTTTATTCTGCCCCTGGAGACAGTCACAGCTAAAATTCAGTCCAAATTGGGAAGATGTAGCGTAGCAGCTCTCGAGACCAGCCATCAAATACCTTTGTGTTTCTACTTCTATTTTTAGAGCTATATTTAAACAAGGTACACATATAGCATACCTTCCTCAGTGACCAAGGACCACTAATCCTGCAAGTCAGCAAGTATCTGGGAAAACCAAAAGATTTATCACAATAATTTGGACAAATCAATCAAATCCCCCTCTATCTCTCCCAGCCACACACTCCCCATTTGCTTCTCCCAGAGCATTGCTGAAACTCGTATTCATGCCAATGAACTGGGGGAACACTGGGAATTTGTCCTCCAGCATCGTGTGAGCTTCTGGATTTGTTTTGTGCAAGAGAGTTGTCATTTGCCTGGAAGTTCCCATAGTGAATTTATTGGTCTTCTGACGTTCCTGGCGCCAGGTCTGCATTCCCATAAAACGAGCCAGAAGAAGCTTTGGAAACAGAACCTTTATAGTATCCACATATTGGGCCATATTCAACTCCAAAGTCAGCAGGTGCAACTCCCATTGATTTCAGTGGGAATTCTGTCTGCTTACGCTGGAGCTGAACTTGGTCCATAGCATCTGGGCATCTGGCCCAAAAACTCTCTTCACTGAATGCAGGGAATGAACCAAAGCTTAATACACTTCTTCTCTGCTGTCCCTAGGAAAGGAATCATTCTGTCTTTTCAAGAGATTGCAGGGGAAAAAAACAACAAAAAAATACCTGCTAGCCTTGTAAAGCTGCTTTTGCTGTTGTACCCCAGTGTGAGTAGCTGAAGAGTTCTCATGAACCCATACTTGCCCTCATTTAAAGTTTGTCTGCTCAAGATCACTTATTTTTTTTTTAAGATTAAAAGGAAAAATTCTTTTAGTTTCTTTCCCTTTCTTTCTTTCTTTCTTTCTTTCTTTCTTTCTTTCTTTCTTTCTTTCTTTCTTTCTTTCTTTCTTTCCCATGGCACAGTGTTTGTTATGCAATGATTTTTAAGCATCACTGAAAAAAAATAATTCAGGAAGAATCTCTCCTGAAAAGGAACACGATTTAGTCTAAAGAAATGCTCGTTCTGCTAAGTCATCTTACAGACAAGAACACTCCGTTGCATTAGACAAAAATGTACCTGAGGATTTTCCTTCCTCTCAGGGATCTAAGTAAAATATCGAGACCCTCACCCTTTAGGATGTGTCCTTGAAACTGAACATATGCTTAAGTGCACTCTTAAATAAGACACTTTTAAATGAGGTCTTGCATAACTATCCCTTCATAGCAGAGGATTTGCATTTTGTAGTATTTGCTACAGTAAGTGTAGAAATATTAAAATAGCATTCTAATCTCCAGGCAAAATTCTGTGTGGGTTAAAGCATGAGATTCCAATTCATCAGCAAAATCAGTGAGAGGTTTTTCCAGGGGATGTCCATCATCACAGGGGCAGGATCTTATCAGAGAAGGCCGTTCTCACCAGAGTTTGGCATAGATGAGTTTATGTAAATTCCAGATAACTGCTGAGTGAGACAGGAGGATGTCTGGCTACTTTCTTCACCTTCTCAATCCAGACAGAAGTAACTGAGACGAAGCCGTGTCGTTACCTGCTCAAGTTCTCAAAATGTTCCTCCACATTATTTAGTTGCACCATATTCACTGTCAAATATGCCTTTAAAAAACCCTCTCAAGAGCATCTAGTTGGCTTAAATCTGCCCATGTACATCTGTGAAATGATATTTTCACTTTCCAATGCAGAAAATTGCAGGAATTTTCCTGAGGAGGCAGCAGGGGCAGTTCCATCAGAGAGCTGTCCTGGGAAGAAAGTGAGCTATGTGGCAGAGGTGCCAAGCTATTTCCCCCCTTTCTTTCTACCTGCTGGCTTCTCCTTTTCTCCACTCCAACTACTCCCAGCAGCAGCTAGTGCAAATCAAACCATGCCATCATTGGAAGATCTTTACAATTCCTCTTAAATAATCCAGGTTGTCTTCGGTAGGTAGACCCCTCAGAGCAGATTCTGGTGTAACATATCAGCTCTGCAGTCTCAAGGATCAAGTGCACACAAGATGCACCCCTGTCTGATGTCTTGAGAGAAACCCAAGGCAGAGGACTGATTCCTTGGAGAGGATTTCTGCAGAGTGCCTTCCTATGAGGAGCCAGATAGCAGGACTGTGGCATCCAGCAGTGCCACTCACTGTATCAGGCATTTAATTGATAAATTATATTAAAGAACTATCCACTTCTTAGACAAAGCCAGAAGAACCATGAACACAATGGCCAGGAAAAAAAAAAAAAAAAAGAAAAAAAAAAGAAAAGAAAAGAAAAAAGAAGTTGTAAGTTTTCTGAGTAAAAGGTGGAACAGACAATGCTAGAAAGGAGCCCATTTCTCTTCAAACTCTCTGCTGGTGATCATAACCATTGTTCCACATCAGCTCAAGCCAAAGATTTTCCTCACTACAGATATTTGTGCAGAGACTGGCACGGGGAGAAAGATATTTTATAAATCCCTGTGAGAGGCATCTTCTGATTCTACCAGGTCTGAAGTACCTCAAAAGGAGGCTTTGAAGAATATTAGCTCTCCAGAGGGAGAGCTGATCCTGGAGAATGAGTGGACCTGTACAGTCACTTTTTATTTTTTCCTGGATCCCATACATTAATCCTGGCATTACAGATTGAAGCCTCCTGGCTTTCCCACATGCCAGGTCCCTGTGTAGCACAGCACAAGCCACTCTGGCTGTAGTGATAATACAGTAGTTTTATCACATGTACTGTAATATTGTCCCTTGTAAAGCCTAACACCCTTGAGCAGGCATAGTAAACTGGAGACAATCAAGATCTTAAAGGGTAATATGTTTTTATGTGTTTAGTAGCTTATAACACTATATAACTTCAGAGCCCAAATGCAGCAGTGGCCTCTCCAATCCACACTATTAATATTGTATAATGAGCAGTGCTGCTGCTCTCGAATTCTGGCACACCAGAGGGTGATTTCCAGCACTTCCAGTCCCTAGTAAAAATGTTATCCTCTGTGCTGTGCATGTGGCTGGTTTCTGCTGGGCAGCACTGCCAGGATTGCAGTGGTGTCTCTGTGATCCGAGGAGAGTTTTCCAGACTGCTGCTGGTGTCACCAACGATGGGAATTTGGTTCTTTGATGCTTAGGGATTAACTAAATTGCAGTAGAAGTTTTCAACAGCAGATTAAGGTTTTGTTTGCTCGTAGGACAACTCTAAGATTTTTTTTTTCTGCAAAAACCAGCTGTCCTCCTCACTTGAACCCCAAGTCAGGGCATGGAGCATCTCCAGTGTTGCACAGTGACCCAATACATCCCTAGTGTGAGTAAGGCTTTGGGCACTGCACCAAACCCCTCAGAAAGAATCCACATTTTAGACCACTTTTTTTCCCCTTCTGCCCCTGGGAGCTGTCTGTGCTCACACAGGGAATAACCAAGAGAAGACTGGAGCTGCATTGCAGTGTAGCCAACAACCCTTTCCCACTGAAAGTAGAAGTGGATGATGCTCCTCTCAGCCCCTGCACTCAGCATTTCTGCAGCCTCTGGATTTTTGTGCCAGTTCAGAGAACAGCCCATGTCTCCATCTTCCCATCTACTCTCTGAAAATAGCTGGAAATGAAGGTTAAAAATTGCTTTGCCTTTGGTCTTTATTTTCCTCTGCCTCTCCGTAGGAGTCACAGGACCATCATGCCTGGAGCAGCCTCCTGGCACTACACAAACCTTAGCAGCTGATCATGGGTTTGTGTGCCCTAAAATTGTTTCTGAGATTCCACCTAAAGATGCCTATAGAAGGACTCACAAAAAGAACCCCCAAACCACAAGAACTCCCCAAAAACCTGCTGGAGAAGGTTTCCAGGACCACTATTTGAGGGCAGAACAAAGCTCAGCTTGAATTACTCCTAGAGTCTTATAGGGCACCACTGTACTTATGAAAAATGGATTTGAAATGACTTTTTTTTTTGGAAGGATGGCTGAGCAAGAAGCAGCATTGTGACTGCAATGCATCCCTTATTTGCCATCAGGAAGAGGTATGTGAACTGCAGTGGAAAATGACAGTAGCAGTGTTTGTACAATGCATTGCCACTGCAGGAAATTTGGGTTCTGGTAATAAACTGCCACATATGCAAGGCTAACACAAATTAAGCCTGTGATACACTGAATGTCATCACATTTTCAAACTGAGAGCATCTTGCTCAGAAAACCTCTTTCATTTTGGGTTCCCAATGCCTTAAAACAACTCTCCTGCAGCAAACACATCCCAGCACCTGGGCAATGAGCACAGGACAGAATGGAATAGTAAAGAACAGCTTTTTTCCCCATTAGTGGTATTTTGCTCCTTCCCACAGTAATTGGAATTCAGAGAGTGTTAACGTTCCCATTCTTATGTTAAAATTAATAGTAGACTGCTGGTATTTCAGCTAGACATTAATTGTATAATATTCATACGACAAATGCTATTAGTTTTAGAAATCTTCCAGATAAACTTACATAAATTTGTCACCACAAATCCATGGAAAAAAACCCAACTTGCATGCATATTGATTAGGGCTTTTCTATAGTAATGCCAGAATCCTGAATAGTCCAACAGTAGCTGCCTGCTTCTAAATAAAGGAATATCCAGCTGCATCACTTAATTCTTCCAGTCTTTTTTTTTTTTGTTCTTTATTTTTAAGCCTGTCATTTCTCACCAGTATGTACCACTGAAGAAACTGCCTTCATACGGGGACCTCCTTCCACAGAATAGAACATATTGTATAACAGGTTAATATTTTACAGCTATTATCTGAATATTATTTGAATTTGAGTGATTAGAAAAGGAGAATACATACCAGTCCACTGCAGGAATTTGGTGCAGGGCTGGCATATGCTTTCCCAAAGCAGGATCTGTAGCAGGAGCTTTCAAGGCCTTTTCAGTCCCAGGAAACATTCTGAGCCCAGTTCACCCCCGATGGATCCTTACTGGTAGCAGTAACTGGTAACAGCAGCTTTCCAGGGGTCAGGCCCCAGGCTGAGCTACAGGGCTTTACATGGGAAAGAAAACAAAGTAATTGCAGACATGTGTCAGGGGGGGAAGGTGAAGCTTTACATGACATACCAGCCCTGTGCTACCACTCACATCCTAGTCCATCCTTGTCAACCCATGTCTCCTCCAGCCCCCAGCTGCTGTTCACATTCACTCTGAATCAAGCCTACCCTGTGCACTACACTCTCATTCCCCAGCCCCTCCCTCTAGCTGGGTTTTCTACACATCCTCAACACCTGCATGTTATCTTCATAACCCCTCCCTATGTTGCAAATAAGAGATCTCCAGCTGGCATCAACTGCCAGAGAGCCCCTGAAGTCACCTGTCTGATGAGCTGCCTGGCTATTCCACTGGAAAGACTTCCTAGCATGGTTTTATTGTTAAGCAGTTTGCATCAGTTGCAAGTCAGATGTTAGGATCATTATTCAATTGTCCCTTGAAGATTGTCCCAACTTTTCTTCCAGTCCTCCACTATTTCCTCAGCTCACCCCTGACTTACCCAAACAAGTGTTTGAAGAGTCAACTCATTTCCAAGACAAGCAAACAGTTTTAATCCAACCCTCTTCTCCTGAAAAAGGATATGCTGACCTGAGTACAAAGCACAAAATGGTTCAGTGGAAAACACACTTAAGAAAGCTTTTTTTAAAATAATAAGAATAGGAAGGTGAAACTACTTATCTTAGTAACTGAAATGCTGGTTATAAGGCAAATAAGTACTTAGCAGTGTACAAAATCCCAGAAACTCATAGACCTTCACTCTTTACTCATGATTGTTAGAAAATGACTTTTGCAAATGCTCTGCAGTGCTTTGTGTAACTTGAGTTTCCCCCATTTCTCCTCATTGTACTCCTTTGTGCAATTCAGATTAGTAAATTGTTCCAGGAAACTTTTTATTAACTCACAAGAGTCCTCCAAGACAATATCCTGTAATTTCCACCAGTCTGAGTCAGACCCAGTCATATCAGCTGAGAAACAGCCCTGACCTTTCGGTGTCTTTTTGCTTCTGGAGATCACAGAAATCCAAAGGAACTTCTGGATCCAATTCTGCTTCAGGATTTTGAAGGGGAAAGTTTGGCCTGTTCTTGCAGACCACCTGAATTCACACTGAATAATTTCATTATGCCTCTGTACATTCCCCCTATGACTTAAAAGGCACCAGGTCTTCCTCTGTCGTGGATTCGAGGTGAGTAGCCCAACGCAGCTGTGCTCAGAGAAAGGGATTCCTTTGTACTGCAGCTATTTTGCCAAGAGCATATGGTGTGAGGTGGGTAAAAAGGACAATACTGCAGGCAGCCCCAGAAGAACCTCATCTCTCCCACTTGGAACTCCCCATAGCTCTCCTGGAATGTTGTTTCTCCATGCCTGGCCAACTCCTTGCCAGCAGTGCAGTGACAGGAGCACTCACAGCGTCCCCCAGGCAGCTCAGCCATCAGATCTTCTGCTTCATTTCAACCCCAGCTTAGCAGAACCCATTTCAAAGAGCAAGAAACCCTGGAACATTATGGCTGCAGGGGAACCATTCACGAGGGTGGCTGTGATTTCCCATCCTCTCTTAGGTAGTTGTTATACCCAAGCAGCCAAGGTACCCCACAGGGGAGCTGCTCTGGATTTTGGAAGGAACTGCTGGCAGAGGGATGTGGGCACCTCTGTCCCACCAGAGACACAGGCTCTGGGATGAATTTTTGCTGTGAATATGGCCTGGGCAACCAACTCTGGGCTTCAGGGCAGCCCTTCACACTGGGGGCTAGTGTTTTATTTCTGGCAGCCCCTACTGGAGACCATTCACTAATGCATCCAAAACCTTCTGACAAACATACTGCTGCTTCCCAAGAAAGGCAGAAACTCATCCTCTTTTGTTTTCATCCATTTTCACAGTGTACTTCTGCTGAGCTGACTGGCATTTGAATAAGCCCCAGAAGAATTATACCTAGGATTTTTCTACTAAATATTGCTGTTGTAGTAGGAGGGTGCAAACACAAGGGAGGCATTTGGAAGAGACTTATAAACAGTTGCCTTGGTACTACCTAATTAGAGTGTTATATTGTCTGGTGGGATCCACTCCCAGGAATGTGCATAGCCTGGATTAACTTTTCCAGAGCTGGGGTGGTAGACTGCAAGCAGTCAAAATCAGGAAATCATTTGGAAATGGAGTTGGGTTGCTTTTGAATCTCTTTTCCTGGGGGCTTTTTGACTGGTGAGCAGAAAAGAAGTTGTTTTGCCTGATACTGCAGCAGCTGTGCCTGCATAATTGAGGGTCCAGGTACTTGAATAAGAAAAAATGTCAGTTATCTTCTGTCTGTGGGGTTGCTTATCTGGAAAGCAGCAAACCATCTCCAGAGGGGGATTTCAAAGTCCTGGGTTTTACTGGTAAGTTACTTTTGATCTGTCTGGCAACCTTGGCCAAGACACTTTTTCTGCCTTTGCTCATACTCTCTAAATTCTATTTTCCTGGTCCTGGAGCTCTCAGGTGTGCTCATCTGTACAGGAGCCAAGGCACACCAAGGCACTGCTGCAGCTCAGGTAGTACAAGCACACAGCAACACCTCTAAGGAGATTTCAGGACCCTAACATCTGGGTTGCATTTGAATCATCCTTCTCTCAACACTGCCATGAATTCTTCCACAGACCTTATGTCAGCACACACTATTCCTCCAGATATATATATTCCTACACATGGCTATGGAAGAGCCATCAGGTGAGTTTGTTTTGAGCTGCATCCTTCTTCTGTACTAGTCAATTGCTTGGTACTTGAACACAAAAACCACATGCCCTCCAGCTATTCTGCCAGGGGATACAGTAGCTCTTCAGCTCTGAATATTCTAAGGGGAAAAGGATCCGATTTTTCTCCCCAGTCAGAATCCCCATGAACTTTCTGGAAGTCCTTCGTAGGCAAAGGACTGCTGAGAATTCAAATGCTGGTACTTGAGGCTGGATAGAAGATGTTGTGCAGGTAGGAGATACCATGGAAAAGGCAAGGAAGGGTTCTCAGCCCTCAGCAGAGAATCAACAACACTTGATGATCTTTCCTGTGCAAAGAACCAGTCCTGACTTAGGGGATGTGAGAGGTCTCATTAGCACAAGTCTAGCCATTTATTGCACATACTAATTGCTTGCTTAATGGTATTGCTATTTGATTATTTAATGGCTGAAGCATCCCTTCTGATCATTCTTCTGTACAGGCTTAAGTGTAACCATTTCCAATTAATTAAATGGCTTTGGATTTCATATTACTATTTTAAATGCAGAGAGGTTAAAGATAGTTATTAGAATCAAATCAAAGATTCCTGAGGGGTTTTTTTTAAGTCTGTTTGCTCAGTTACAGAGGATAAATATTTCCAGGTTCTGAATTCTGAACATACAGAGAGAAAAGTGCTGAGAGGCAGCTCAGCCCACAGAACCAAGAGCAATGTTTCCATTGCTCTGATAACCATCTTTGTGAAAAATCCTACATTATGTTATTTCAGCAACTTTCCCTACTTTGAGTTTTCTCCTCTATAATGGCAGTTTAATTGTTGCTTCACATATTTAAAGCGATTCAACAATTTTAAAACTACCCCAAAAAAGAAAACTACAGGCTCAATGCCATGCCAACTTGACACCACAGATCTGACTGTAAACTCATCTAGCATAATGTCCCCTGGCAATGTAATCAATTCCATTATAAATTCTTCTTTTCATGTCCTGAGTAGCTGATTGGATTTGGTTTCTGCGAGTTGACATGTGTGAGTCCACCTGCCACATTTTGTGGCTTTAACCATCGTATTTGAAAAGGGTTTTCCTCTCGCTCTCTTTACATCATTATGAAAGAAAAAAAAAAAAAAAAGAAACAAGCCACATGAAGAACAAAAGAAACTCCCCAAGTGACCACGCAGTGGAAACACTGAAACCAAACACCCAGTGCACAGAGCGCTATCGAGTGAACCGAGTCAACAACCTGGGCAGGAGATAAACCCATTCTGCTGGGCTCTTTCCACTTTAGTAACCTTAGATGTTATTTCTGACCACGGCAAAAAATCAGACAGAAAGGCGATTTTAAGAAGCTTTTTCAGAAATATGAGGCCTCTGGGGGAGTTTCTCGTGTCACCCCAGCGAGAGCCCGGCCGGGTCGGCCAGGTCAGGATGGGTCCTTGGTCCCTTGGAGCCCGAGATGGGAAATTGGGGTTGTTTCCTTGCTCGGTCTGAAACGATTTCTTTATATTGGTGTTGAGTGAGTCACTAGCCAGGAACTGCATATCATGCGGACCATATGCAGGGAGCTGCAAAGATCTGACTCAGAGATGTAAATCTGTGTCGTGGTGAGGCACCGAGGGGTTTAGCGACACTTTTATTCTTTCCACCTTTTTTGCTGATGTGAGGGTGGCAAAAAAAAAACCAAACCAACCAACCCTTTTGTCATTTTAGGGATGGCGACATTGGGAAAAATCAATGTCTTTTTCGTGGTTGCCATCAGAGGTGCGTGGAAAACGTGCCCGAGCTCGGATGCTCCCCGGGTCAAATCGCCTACAGAAAAATCCCCGGAGGTCTCCGGGGCTGCGGCGGGAGGCAGCGAGATGATCCCTGGATCCGAGCGCTCGCATTCCTCTCGCCGGGACCACCCACATCCGATGGGAGCCCTGGAGGCATGGAAATCATTTTGCTTGCGTGTGTGTGTGTCTGAGAGCGTAACCTCAGAGCTACGAGAGCTATGCTCAATTTAGGGGCACTACAAGCTAAGGCCAAGCCACCAAGCCATAGCTGGTCCTCAGCCAGCTGGGGATGGCTTGGGGGGTGGTGCCGAGAGGTGCCCGGTGCTGCCCAGCTCCCGTGGGCTGCCAGGGGGGTTGGTGGTGGGAAACACCTGGGTGGCTCTCCCCAGCTCCTTGCCCTAGGGCTGCCCTTGGTGCAGCACCCATGGGTCTCCCTGCAGGTCCCGGTCCCACCCGGGCGAGACTCCGCTCCAGTTTTTAGGACGCCGCATATTTTGCTCATGACATATGGACTGTCTGGGGGTTCATGCCAAGAGGTGGGGTGGACTTTGCTTCGGGAAACCTGGATCCTCATTGAAAAACCCTCATTCATCCAGAGCAAAGAGAGGAAAAAAAAAAAAAAAAGCCAGCTGCAATGCCTGCAGGCAGCTCTGCTCCACTATAAATAGCCACTGTTTATTTTACACCCATTTACTGCAGCGTACCACCGAGCTGCACAGCAGATTTCTCCAGGCTCGGGCTAGCTCCACCTCAGCTACCTGTGCTGGTGCCAGGTGGGCTTTGCCTTGATTCCTTTCTAAATGTGGAATTATTGTCTGATAAAATCTTCCAAGCTGGGATGCTGAGGGAGAAGGAAGTGGAAGGTGCAGGGTGTTCATGGGGGTCACTCCCAAAGAGGCTTTTTCTCATTATTTGTGAAGTCTTGAGACAAGAACACAGGTGGGCATCCTGGTGACAAAGTCTTGCTTAGTGTGAGCAAAGCTGAGTTCAGTGCCTTCCTACACCAAGTTGCAATGGAGAAGCTGCTGCAGGCTTCTGAAACCTAAACTAAAGGATTAGTTCACCTCTTAAATTTAAACAATTAAAGTCAGGCCTGGAGTGCAAAGTGGTTCTGAAAGAAAACATGGTTCCTGATGCCTTTTGTCTCCTCTCAGGGCTGCCAGGGCTGCCTCAGGGCCCCTCACATTGCTTAAGGTTGGGTCCTTGGTACTGCAACTCCCACAAAAACCTGTGCAAGAGCAGCTTGAGGCCAGACTGTTGCATCATGCCCATAAACTGCAGATGGATTTTGCATAACTCCCCAGTTGTAACTCTGCTGTCAGGGCACACTCTGGATGGCTGCAATGGCTCCTCCAGGATTACATGCTCAGAAGCTTTCCAGAGGCTGGAGAAGGCAAAAGATCTTAATCTTGGAGGAGCAGGAGGGGTTGTGCTCTGGGGCTGTGTGGAAATCACTCGGGGTCTGTTGTAAACTCAGAGAATTTCTGGACCATCCTAATTGTTTTTCTGCTTCTCCCTATCCCTCAGAAGCTGAGTAGACCCTAGCAGAGTGAATACAGGCTGCACATCTGCCTTCTCTGACAGGGAAACCCATTAGTTGGGAAGACACTCAAGTGGCCACATCTTTCCAGAACTCACGACAAGCAGGTATTAGGTGCAAGGCTGAAAAATCAGATGGTGGCTGCTGTGACCAGGGAGATGCAGAAAAGCAGGTAGAGCAACCACACCATGCACAGGGCAAGAGGAGTTTGTGATGCCTGTGTGCTTCCTTCCTCCCATCTCCTGCTGCTGGTCCTGCTAGGGAAACTTGGGTTACATTTTGCCACTCCTAGGACAAGCAACTGGAGGCTGGGGGTGCTCCCTGGCAGACAGGTTGGGTAAGGCAGAAAGGATGTGCAATGGCAGAAAGAGAGAAGATGTGGGGAAGAGCAGGAGCTACAGGTCTGGGCACAGTCATGCCTTCAGTAGGAATTTTGCAAGTCCCTGTCTGCATAGTGTTGTTGTTGATTTTGCCATCTTTGATCCAGGTAAACAGGACTTGTGTGCACAATGAAAACAAACAAGCCGGGCTGGAAAATAACATGAGTCAATAAGGCTCTTTCGGTGCCTCCACCTTTCTTAACCCCAAGTCAGCAAATGCTTAAGTGCTTGGCAAATCGAGGGAAGAGCCCAGCACTCAAAGCCTGGGGCAGCCCAGCCTCCACCGCTGGGCTCCAGCCACCTTCTCCTGGTTAATTAAAAGACCATCAATGAAACGCTTAAACACTGGGCAATCAGCACTGTGCTATGAATAATTGCACTGACACTACTGGAGAGCAGGTTCCCTCTGCACATCTGAGCCTGACACTGACTGTGAAGAAGAATCCTCCCAGATTCAATCTGTGGATCAGCAATACACTGTTTTGCACTTGCTGCAGAGCAGCAGCTCACTCCCTGTCCTCCTCACCTTGTCCATGTGGATACCACCAGCCAGAACTGACACTTCTTACAGCACAGAGCTCTTCTTTTTCACCTGGAGCCATCTCTCAGGATGATGCAAAGTTTGGTTGTTTCTTGAAGTTTTCTGCATTAGGCTGATGAAAAAAAAAAAAAGATAATGAAAGGGAAATCTAAAAACCATTCTCTTTTTTCTGTTTTACTTGGGCTGCATCACTTCCTACATTATTTTTATGACAAAGCACTCAAGCTTTTTGACATCAAGACAAATGCTGGCAAGTTTCCAGAGCCTGGGAACTGCACTGCATGTTAAAAGCTGCTCTGGCTGTGTCCTGATGTGAATGGAAGTCCGTTGGGGTGGAAAGAGGTTTTCCTGACCACCAGCTCTACCCCTCTAACACGCTCATACAACTCTGCCCCTCAATACAGAACTCAAGTCTGCAGCCTGGAGTGCTCAGAAAATTAAATGCAAATAATTAACACAGCACAGACTAGTTACACACCATGTGGATGCCTTAAATTGAGTTCTTGCAATCTTTATCCCTTTCTCAAAACACACTCACCTTCCCCATGGTTAAGCCAGCAGAGCCTCGAAGATCTCCAGGGTCCCTTCCAGCCCCTGCCAGCCTGTGATCCTGTGATCCTGCAACACAGGTCTATTGCAATGAGACCTCAAGATACCAGGAGGAAAGAGTCATTAGAAACCACTCCAAGAAAGCAGGGGGGTGTCACCTCAGCAGGCTGCTGCCCTCCCCATGACACCTCACAGGCACTTCCATTATTTCACCCACAGGGAAATGCTGGCATCTAACTGGCTTTGTGGTACTTTTTTATTATTATTTATTAGTTCAGAGTAATCATCAGTATTAGATATTTGGGAACTTACAAAGTGAATTCAACCCCTACATATATTTTAAATTATATGCTTTTTAAAATAAATGAACACAAGGCACTGAATGATTTTTCATTTCTGAGTGGTTTTGAATAGACAATAAAAAAACCCAAGATACTAGATAACATTATATTGCAGAATATAAATTAACCTCTATTTAGCTAAGCAAAGAATATACCACTCAAAAATTAAATGCTGGACTCCTAAAAAAGTAATTAAATTATTAAATAACATAACTAATAATAAAGATGTCCCACAGAATTATCTCTGTTTTCATCATATGTAGCTCTTGGATGCAGTTTTAACTATTCTTCTCTGTTATTTTCTTGTTTGGGAAGGGGAAAACAAAACAAACCAAAAAATATCACCAAAACCCCCCAAAACAAACCCCCCCAAAAAACCCAAACCAGCAACAAAAAAAAAACCCCATCACACCAGAATTTTATTTATTTTCTTCTGTATTAAAAAACCTTGCCCACAAATGAAATTAAATGGTTTTTATTGCATTGCTGAAATTAAGTAACATTATTTCTACCCAAAAGTATCATATGCAAAAGTATGAAAACTCTAGTGGAAAGAGAGCAGAAAAACTCCTCTTCTATTTGCAGTATTTGATATATTCTTTGGAACAGTTTTACCTTTTTCAATAGAAATATTTGTCTGTCCGTTTCATGCAGAGCCATTAATTGTAACTAGTCCCTCAGCAATTAGTTTAATCTTTTCTTTTAAAGATTAAATTGTGTTTTAAGCACAGATTTAATGTAAAACTTCTTGAGCCCACCATCAATTGTTATAGTTTTACAAATGATTCATCAGTCAATTGACCAGAGAATTTACAGATAATTCTTTCTTTCTTTTTTTTTTTTTAAGACTAACAAAATTTTTTTGTGTTTTGTTTCTTCTAGAAAAAGAATGGTTTTTTTTTTTCCAGTTTAGGATTTGTAAGGGAATAGCCAGTAAGAGGAATGAAACCTGTGGCACTTTCCAATGGTGTGCTGCAGAGGCTTTATGAGGAACAAGCCCATACCTGGGCTCCTCACAAAGCGAGTTTTCCATTGAGCACCACCACAGTTTACCTGCAAAGGGGCACCAGGCTTTGCTTTGAGACAGATCTGATTTCCACCTCAGTACTACTACAAGAGTAAATCAGGTGTAACTTTGCTGCACACAGTCGTGTTGAATTAGTTCAAAGTCTCTGAGAAGAGAGCTAAAGGGTCAGTGCTTCAGAGATTCCTGTTTCCTTAACAGGAATCCAACCTGCAAAACTGATTTGCCTTCATCATCTTTAACTCCCTTGAACTCATACAGTTTTCTTTTTAAAGCCCAGAGCTTCTCCCTGGGTTCAGTCTCCAGATTTCCAGCATCCAGCCTCCAGTGCTGGAGCAGTTTAAGGCTCTGCAGTGGTGGTGGGGACATCGCTGACGTTGACCCCGGTGCTGCGTGGGCTGCTGGGGGGAGGCTGTGGGGTTAACACAGTTGAAACCTTCATGTTGAGAACTTGTTCAGAGTTTGGTATGTGTATGTGTAAAATACTTGCCTGGGGTTGCACATCTAATTCCCATTCTCCAAAACTGGCTTATTCTTTTTGCTATTTGGTTATTCTTTGGATGAATTGGGCTGTACACGTGAGGAGTCTTAAAAACTTCCCTTGTGGTACCTGCATTAGCAGCCCTCAGCGGGATTATTGGAGTAACGTCCGGAAAACCCGGCTCTGAAATGTGATGCCAGTGCCCCAGAAGCTGAACAGACTCAGAGCCAAAAAGATAATCCTTGAATTCCCCAACCTAAATAAATCACTGTGTTTTTCAGGAACTGTTTGCAGGATTGAAAAGATTTGCTTAAGCTACTATTTTGGTTTGAAATTTGTACTGGCAAAACTACTGGCTCAAATGAAAGTAAAACAAAATGAGACCTTCCTCTAGAATCAGTTCCATTTTTTTTCCCCATCACGGTGTTATTATTTTTGTTATATATTATATATACTCTATTTC
>JAOEGS010015463.1:53298-76745 GCA_025447755.1 Corythornis vintsioides | reverse complement strand
CATCATTACTTAAATGCAGACACATCTAGCACTTAAGAAGCAGAATCCCTGCTGCAAGATGTGAGGAAAACAGTTTTCAAAGAAAAAGGTACATATTCAGGAATTGTTTTTCTGGAATTATTTTTTTCTGGAACAATGGACGTGGCCTCGTTCACATTTGCAGTTCAGCTCTTCTCTTCTGGTGTTCACAGGGCTGTCAACCCCCATCTTCAATGATGCCTGCTCCCAAAACACCCACCTCATTACCCCCAGATCTGTTGTTTTGGCTCAATTAGCTGGGATGACCCTCTGCAATTGCCTAGTGGTGAGGTTTCCCCTTTTTTTTAACCTTTTTACTTTTACTCTGTTTCCTGATTTGTTTTTTTGAAGAGTCATTCTGAGTCTCGATTCCCTGGCCCAATCTTGTCAGAGATGAAACTATTTAGTGGGTTTTTTTTGAGGGAGGGTGATTGGGTTATGAGGAAGGGGTTTGTAACCGTCACAAAAACAACTAGTGAGATGCTTTTAATAGGAAGGGTCTGTTAAATCGAGTGTTATGTGGGCAGGGGCAGGCTGGGGGAAAAAAAAAATCTCTGCTGGGTTTCAGACTTCTGAAGCCATCACGTTTATGACCGTGAAGGGATGTTAGATCATCCCGTCTCATCTCCTGAATAAGGGCCTTAAATTTCCTCCTTTTACCTGTGCTGTGTGAATGCAGCAGAAGCACGTTTTCCAGGGAAGAATCCCATCTTGAAGAAATCAGGAGGCTGAGAATCCACCGCTTCCCTCAGCGCTTTGTCTGGTTCATCACCCTCGCTGTTTATTTCCACTCGTAATTTGTCTGACTCTCAGCTATTAATTCTTGTCCTGCCTTTCACCACCGGGTTAAAGAGCCCTTCAGGACCCGGGTTTTGCTCCTCGTGAAGAGCCTCGTGCGATGTAACCCAACCAGCTCTCAGTCTCTGTTTATGATAAGCGAAGTGAAAATGAGTTTGCTCGCCCAGCCTCTTGCTGCTCCAGCCTCTGAATCATTTCTCTGCGTGTTTTCCTCACAGTCGTTCATTAGCACATCATCTCTTTAACAATACAGGGCACAAAAACTCTGCCCAGGTTCCCTTTATCCACTTTGTTGGTGGAGAAATCCCTGAGGAGAGCTCATCTTCCTCAGAAATGTCCGTATTCGTAGGTAACACTCAATTTGGGTCTTTCTTTCACAGCTTTGATGGGACTCATCATCAGGTAATTTGGCCTCTTTGGACCTTAAATCTTCGGTGAAGTGGCTGTTTCTGGGAGATGTTTCCTGCTTTGTGGTGAGAGGTGTGGGAGCTGGGCAAGAAGATCCGTTATTTCTATAAACTCAGATTACCAAGAGCTGCAGCTTGATCCTCACGCTGCCTTGTTCGTGTTGTAATTCAGATTTCTTCCAGGCTTTTAAGTTATCTGAGCATTTTGTTTGTTTTATTTGTTTGATTGTTTTTAACATTGCAGGAAAACATGTATTTGCCAGACTTGATCTACTTATCACTGAAGTTATCAGAGGAATTGAAAAGGTGGAGAGAGATTGGAATTGATTTGCATGAGCTGGTGGAAATCCAGGAGACTACGAGTGAGATGATGCTGATGCTGAGCCAGAGCTGCTGGGGCAGCCAGGACCTGAGCAGAAAAAGATGCTTAATGGCACTGGAAATTTCACCCCCTGAGACATCTGGACCAGGTAGGTGCTCCAGAACTTTTCCACTGGCAGATGCAAAGCAGCTTGGCTGCTGGGTGCTCCCAGCAGGTCAGGTGAATAATGATACCCCAGCTGCTCTTTGCTGGCTTGATGTTCTAGTTGTCTCCCCCAGCATCACACAGTTTAGTCCCTTCAACTTGCACAAACCCATCAGAAATGGCCTTCCAGCAGGCTGTAAATTCCAGTTTATTTTTTTCCTCTCCCCTTAGTAAAGCTCTGCAGGTTTGGGTCATTGAGGATCTGTTCCTGAGCTTAAAAAGGATTTGCAACAGGAGAGATTTAACTAATTACTCTGCTCGGACCAAAAAAAAAAAGAGACATTAGATGTGGTAAGCCCTGTGGTGCAGGCACCTAAACAGAGCAAACGTGCAGTGGTGTTTCCATGACCCCAAAACACCAGCTGCCCAGTTCAGAAGTGCCAGTTGTCCCTCCAGCATGACCCCAGGGTCTGGTCTCACTTGGCAGTTTGTGGTTTATTTACTGTCTGGGTGCTACTGTGGAGCTGGGAAAGGACTCTGGGGCTGACTGAACCACGTAGTCAGAAAGAAAAGGCTCTGTCTGTATTTTTATGGATCCCCATGGACAGGGTCAACCTCGGGAATTAATCACAGACTGGTCACATAGCTCCAGGAGCATCTTGTGGCCATGAACCCCCCCAGCAATGCAACCCTTATGGTGTGGGTCTCCCAACTGACCCTCCACCTATCACAGCTCAGTGCAAATCCAGGAGCTGAGCAATGGCCTCAAGACCTTCCCACGAACCCGGGGAGCATTATGACATCCAAACATTCTCCAAGTTTGTTTCTTTTTTTAGGAAAGCAAACCTCTCAAAGGTACGTTAAACAAGGTATTAGTGTGGCCACAAAATCCAGGATGCAAAGGCTGGGAAACCTCAAGCTGAACTGTGGTTGTGTGGCTTTGATTTTACTCTTTTTGGTGTAAAAAGACTCCTGTCTTAAACGACATGGTCACAGGCACTGTAGTATTGCTCCATTTCGTGGATCAGAGGGTTGGTGTTTACTTCAGGAGCAGCTCTTTGATAACTGGGTTTCTTCTTGTTGACCAAGAGCAGCTGTGGGGTGCTGGTCTTAGGCCACTGTTTGGTCCCTGCTCTGCCCACCTGGGGCTCTACAAGTGACCCCGAGCTGTAGACACTGCCTGAAATTGCACAAGCTTCTCAGCACTGGGAGCCAGCAGCATTTTGCAGAGGGGTAATGGGGGTGCAGTTGTCACCAAAGCATGTGCTTGAAGTGGGTTATCACAGATGTGACCCCTCAGCTCCTTCCTAGGTACTTGACCTACATGTGGTTGTCTCAGATGCAGAAGATGCTGGTGGTTCCTGGTTGGTCCAGTGGGCTGGTTGAAATGGAGATGATCCAGATGATCCAGGGCTGCTGTCCCTGGGGATGCCCTTCACCAAGGTTGGGATCTCCCCAAGGAGACCAAGTTTGTTTTGCCTTCAATGCTTTTGCCCAGCCCATGCCCTGCTCTCTCCTCTGTCCTCACCATGAAAAGACTTTCCCTCTGCAGCTTATTATCTCTTTGTGCACCTGATTTCTCTCCATGCAGCTGTCCAGCTGTGGAGCTTCAGGCTTGGGGAAGGCTCTGCCAAAACCACCACCCTCAGCCTTACAGCCTTGCTTCAAAAGTTTATAATCAGATGAATTTTCAGCTGGAGGGGCTGGAGTTGGCAGGGAGCGTGGCTCTTGTGCATCCTTAAGTTTGTGGTTCTTTGCCAGAGTTAATTCTCTTAATTTCTCCCCTATTTTCATTCTTCCCTCTCGAGGCAGTTGTTGCAAGTGTTGTGCTCAGTGTGGCTGTGATGAATCAATCCCCCCACCCAGAGCAAGGGCTTCAGGATCCCATTGTCCAGGCAGGTGTGGAATCTCTCTGGAGAATGAGACCCCACAACTCATGTCCTGGATTTAACTGCATGAAAACACTGTGCTGGATCTGGAAGAGGACAGACCAAGGGACCAGGGGTTGCCCATGCTTGGATGAGGGTGCATGTTAGTGCTATTGGGGGACATGATTGTGCTCGAGAGCAGATGAGGATGAACATGCTTGTGAACATGTTTGTGCATGCAGGGCTGTTGGGGAGGGGGGTGCCTAACAGGAAAATGGGCACCCTCATCCTGATCACACCCATCCAAAAGCTGTTGGAACTGGAGATTGGACTCTGGAGCTAGGCATGGGAATCTGGAGTGGGACATCAGACTCCAGCACTGGACATCGGACTTCAACACAGCACTTGGCTGTGCTCCCTTGCTGCCCTCTGCAGGCAACCACCCCTCGTCCATGGCTCCATCAAGAAAACTCAGCCCATTTCAGAACAAAACAGCCTTGGTCTGGCTCGCCACACTTTCCCCCTCTCCCAGGACCCCAAAATAACCATGCTGCTGTTGTAAAAGCAGCTGGAGTCCGAGGGGCTGCTGGGTACCAGAGGATGAGGTGGAGCCAGCTGTGCCAAAGGGCACCCGCAGCCTCCCCCGGCATGGCTGGCCAGGCAGCTCTGAAGGCTTTGGCTGCAGCCACTGCGTAGGATGGAGAAATGCGAGTCAGCCCCAGGAGCCTCACATGTGAGTGGCCATGCTTGGCAGAGGTTCCCAGAGGATGGATATATGTGTGTGGTGGGTAAAGGTGGAAGGCTTGGGTAAGGATGCAGGCTCTGCCCAGCTGAAGAGATGCCCTCCAACGGGGCAAGCCCATGGAGAAGCAGTTGCCACTGTAATTGTCCCTGTTTTCTTTCTGAGTCTGCAGGAAAAATTGGAGGTTTTCTTTGGGAAGCTGCTTTTCATAGAATTGTAGAATCACAGAATCGTTTTGTTTGGAAGGAGTCATTCAGATCATCAAGTCCAACTGTTTTGCATGCACTGAACATTCATCTTGTGGCTGGGCCTGAAAACTTCTCTGTCCTCCCCTCTGCCCTTTCTCTTCTGTGTAAGTCAAGGTGGCAGCCTGTTTGCAGGAGCTACCTCCTGCTCCCATGCCCCATCAACCATCCTCGCTCTCCCTCCGTGGTCTCTGCTTGCCCGGGATCCAGAGCTGGAAATTGGATTGATCTGGAATATCTGACCTTCAATCCAGTCCTGACTCAGGCTGGGATGAGGGTGCCCGCAAGTCTGTCTCTGACCTGAAGCAGCAGCACGTTGGGAACCTGGACCTGGAGCACCAGGATATTTATTAGTGCTGGCTCCAGAAGCTGTGATCTGATGGGATCCAGAGGAGCCCCAAACAAAACTCCTTGGGCAGATTGGGTTCTGCCTGCACTGAGGAAATCAAACCATAAAAAAAGGAGGAAGAACTTGAAACCACCCCGGTCCTGCAACACTTCATTTTTCAGTTTCTGGGCAGGATTCGTATTTGGCATCTAATTAATCTCAAAACACACAAAAAGGACACAGTTTTGCAATTCCACAGTGCCTTTTACCTGGGAAGTTTGAAACACCTTGTTAGGAGAACGGGCTTTGCAATTACCCGATGCGTCCAGATGGAAAAATTGAGTTCGGCTACGTGATTTCGCCGAGGCTGCCCAGACAGTCGGTGGCAGAGGTGCGAATGAGGTGGGAAAGGCACTTTCCTGGTTGTAGAAAAAATCCAAGTTAAAGGAAAAGCACAAGACAGGATCGCTGCCGAGCTTTCCGGGAGCAAGCCCAGCTCTGGTGCTGTTGCCCGGCGCCCGTGCTCAGCCTGACACTCCATAAGTGTTGCGAAACTAGACAGAGGCTGAGTAATGTGATAGTGGGTTCGTTTGTGGTTGCAAATGGAGCTCGGGAGCCCTGATTGATGGTACCTTGCTCTGAACGCCAGACCCCACAACCCTGGATAATGAGAATGTAATCCTGCACAGTACCTGGGAGTTGAAAGTAGTTTTGGTCTCCAGCAAGATGAGAAGCTCCTACTTTATAGGCTTGCAAGGCTCCACCTTCCAGGACCTGGAGTTCAGCATTTGTTACTGGGGTTGTATATACCAGATTTTTTTTCTGGTGAGGAGCAGCTGAGGGATTTGGGCTTATTGAGCCTGGAGCAGAGGAGGCTCAGGGGAGACCTTATGGCTCTGGCAGCTCCTGACAGGAGGTTGGAGCCAGGTGAGGTCAGGCTCTGCTGCCGAGGCACAAGTGACAGGACAAGAGGAATTGGCCTCAAGTTGCCCCAGGGGAGGTTGAGGTTGGAGCTGAGGAACAATTTCTTCCCCTCCAGGGCTGTCCTACTCTGCCCAGGGCAGAGGTGGAGTCTCTGTGATCCCTGGAGGGGTTTCCAAGCTGTGGTGCTGAGGGCCATGGGGCAGTGGTGCCCTGGCAGTGCTGGGAGAACAGTTGGACTCAATGTTCTTAAAGGTCTCTTCCAACCACAACAGTTCCATGCTTCTATATGCATGGTGGCTTTTTTGTGTGTCTGAGTATCGAAGCTCTTCTCAGCATGTTGTGGACCCTGCTCTGCAGTAGTTTGCAATGGCAATGTGGAACATGGCAGGATTGCAATGTGACTGATTGGTTTGCTCTTCTTTCAAAGACCAAGAACAGAAGAGAACATATGAGTTTTCCACCAGGGTTTAAAAAAAATGAGTTAATGGGATGCAGGAAGCTGCTGGACTCCGTTGCATTAGGTGGAAGAGACAAAAAGACAGAGGTAAAGTCCTTATGGTCAGAGGGCTAGGAGATGTGGTTTGCTTCCCTACCTGTGTTCCTGCACATTCTGGCCTCACCTTGGAACAAGGACAAACTGCACACTTGGGCACATGTGGGTCTATTTGAGCTTCCAAGCTGGTGGTTGAGGAAACTTGCTCCTCCACCCTTCTCAGGTCATCTCAGTCACCTGTTCCCTGAATTGTCTTGTGGTGATATTTGAGGCTTTTCATGTTCAGATTGATGCCCATGGCTGGTGTTGTGAATGGCTGCCTCTGCAGGAGGGGTATTAGAGCCCTGTGCTAATTTGTGATGATCCTGTGAAGCTGAGCATTCCTAGTGAGATGCCATCACATAGTAGATGTGGTGCTGAGGGACATGGGTTAGTGGTGCCCTGGCAGTGCTGTGTTAACGGCTGGACCTGATGATCTTAAAGGTCTTTTCCAACCTAAACAATTCTGATTTTCTACCACGGGAAGCAAATAAGGACCCCCAAATTAATAAAACATCCACTTAGGAAGGAAAAGATACAGGCTGGAGATAGCACAGGAAAGGATCTCACGGTGTCTGGAACCAGGATGAAGTGTGGGCTTGGCTTGAGAGGCAGAGGAGGCAGCAGATGTGGTGAGAATCCTGCAGGCGATGCCTGCCCCGTGGCTTTACTGGTACCTTAGCACAGGTAAGAGGTCATTTGAGCTCCGGCAGCAGCTGAAGGGAGCCCCGATTGGAACCAGATGTCAGGAAGTGCGAGGCACCACAAACGTGTGGAAGGGCCTCCCAGCCATGGCGGCGGAGCCCCTAACACTGGGGTCATTCACGAAGCAATTAGTTGGCATCCTGCGGTTTTTGGCCTGTTAAAAACCGGGAATCAACCTTCAGGAGTTAAGTGGGTCTGCGAGGAGCTTTCCCAGCGCCATGGGAAGTGCTGGCAAGGAGAATTAGAGTGAGCTCTGGACGGTAGGTGCCGGGAGGTGGGATGAATGGACCTACCATCGACGGTGGAAAGACTCCCGTTGAGTTCAGAGGGCTTTGCCTCGGGCTGAGCGCCACAGCTTTGGGGAAAAAAAGAGGAATAAAAATGGAAAAGAGAGGCCAAGACCTCTACCCTTCATCAGCCTTCCTGCTGGTACATCCATTAGAGCCTCTCTGAGTCATGGCTTCTGCATTTTCTCTTGTTGGCTATTGAATTGTCGAGGCCATAAGGTCATGGTGGGTCCATAGGTACTTCAAGACAAGTTTGGGAGACTATGTTAAGCATATGCCATAAATCACCTGAAAGATGCAGTTGGAACGGGAATATCTGGGTGAGATTTTCTTGCCTGGATTTAATAGGAGGTCAGACTGAATATATGCTGTTCTTGATGCTCCCATGATCACAGTAAGGCACCCTGGTTTTTCCCCTTGGTTGCCACATGTTCCTTCAACTGAATCAGCTTCTTCACACGGTGTGGAGAGCTTTGAGAGGATGTGTTGTAAAGACATTTTCTATTTATTCCTCTGCATAAACCTTAAGGAAAGATGGGAATAAAACCCACAACTCAGTTCTGAGGTTGGGAATTCTGTTCCGCCCCCCACCTTTTCTTTTTTTTTTTTCTTTTTTTTTTTTTTTCTTTTGTCTTCCTATTTTTTCCCCTTTCCTCCTCCTTTTTCCTTTTCCCCACTATTTTCCCCTTTCATGTTCCTTTTGATATATTATTATTATTATTGTTATTGTTATTGTTGTTGTTATTATTATTATTATTATTATTGTGCAAACATCTTCAGCTAACTTTGCAAGCTAGAGAGGATCGAGTGGTTGTCTGCTTTTCTGGCTGTTTACACACTGCATCCCTCTGGAATGACCTGAGCTTCTCATATCCTTGATTTACTGCAGAAGGAGACAGGCTGAGGGTTAAAAGCCCTCCTGTGGAGAAGCATTTATACAGGTGAATATTTGGAGAGTCACCAGCTCCAGGTGCTAAGCACTCTCCAGGATCAGGAGAAGTCCCAGCCCCTGCTTGCTGAGGTCGGAGAGCTGCTACATTAAGTCTCTCTCAGGCTGTTTCAGTGTCCAGAAGGTCAATGGATGCTGCTCTACTGAGCTCAATAAGTTACAGGATACACCCAGGGGGGAGACTATCTTCAATTGAGTCAGGATTTATTAGTGTAGTTATGGAAGCTTATTCTCTCAGGAACCATTGTGCTGAGTAAGATTACATGAAGAGATGGTGGTATATTGTACATCACCAGACACCAGCTAATGGAGCAACCAGAGCCTGGATCAGTCTGTTACAAGTATCCTCCTTTGAGGAGGCCCTTCCTCAAAGTAAATATCCCTGAGGTTTGACGTGAGGAAGGTGTGTGAGATTTTACATGGTGGCTGGTGTCTACAGGGGGAATATTTAAAGCCAGATCAGACCCTCTTCCCCTGCTTTGCTTTTACACACCCCTGGAGTACATCATACTTCAGGAGGTGATGCTCCCTCTCTGCTGACTGGTTGGGAGCAGCTGGCCGAGGGGGTTGGACTAACCCAATGCCCTGAGATGGCTGGAGGGAGGCGAGAGGATTCCCAGCTGAGGGGATACGTTACGTTGCTCATTGTTTATTGTTGGAGCGGGGCCAGAGGAGGCCACAAAAATGAGGGGAGGGCTGGAACCCCTCTGCTGGGAGGCCAGGCTGGGACAGTTGGGGGTGTTCATCCTCTGGAGAGGACAAGACACTGGGGAGACCTTGTGGTGGCCTTTTAGGGTTTCATATGGGCCAACAGGAAAGATGAGGAGGGACCTTTTGCAAGGGCATGTTGTGATAGGATGATGAGTGACATTTTTAAACTAAAAGAGGGAGATTTAGAGTGGAGAGAAGGAAGAAATTGTTGACACTGAGGGTGGTGAGACCCTGGCCCATGTTGCTCAGTGAGGTGGTTGCTGCCCTGTCCCTGGAACCATTCCAGGTGCTCTGAGCAACCTGCTCTAGTTGCAGATGTCCCTGCTCAGTGAAGGGTGGTTGGTCTAGATGACCTTGAAATGTCCCTTCCAATCCAAACTGTTCTATGGTTATTGCATTTTCCCTCCTGGGAGGCAGAGCTTTAATTGTTCTGCCAGCATCTACGATTACAAATGTGCTACGATTGTGTTGCACACTTGGAGCCGGAGGTCCCAAGTGATGGCACAGAGCTCTGAGTTCCTTCTGCTCTGCTTTTTGTCCAGCCAGACATGAGCAAAGTGTTACTGCTCAGGACTGCAATGGGGGAACCTGTCTTTAGGACTTCTCTTGGGTGCAAGAGAGAATGTGAAGGGCATGGGACCCTGCAGCATCTTCTCAGCATCAGAGAGAGAAAAAGGTTCTTGGAGGCTAAAAATTTTCCAAAGTGCTGCAGGCATCATGAGGGTACGTGGGCAGGAGTTGGAGAAGTGGACTTGGGGTGTGGGGGTATCTGAAGCAGGAGGACACCCTTTATTGACCTCTGCTTCTTCCAAACCTCACTGAGTGAAAGTCCAAGGGACTATGGCTTTATAACTGCTCACTTAACTGGATTGGAATGACTTACTAACTGTTCCTATCTGAACAAAAATAACACCAAAACATTCTCTTTTCTTCCCCCTGCCCTCCCCTCCCAGGCCTCATGACTTTAAAAGGATTTGTGACAAGCCATGAGCCTTGAGAAAATAAACCATGATGAATTCCCATCCGGAGAGACAATTCTGAAGGTATGTGTCCCCTCCTCCCTGATCACTGGAAAACCACAGTCTTGGCCAGGACTGGCAGAGGAGCCATTCATTCAAGCTTGATTTCCCAAATTGTGTCACAAGAAATGGTCTCAGTCTCTCTTAAATGAGCTCCTTGGGGATTCTGCTTCCCCTCGAGTGCCAGGTTAGCTCTGCAGAGTGTGTAGGGCTTGGCCACTGTCCTCAACACATGTGAGAGGAAAGCAGAACATTGGGGCAAGTGTGTAATCAAGGGATGGCTGGGAAGAGGATAGTCCAGTCAGTGGGCTAAGCACCCTCTGGAAATACCCAGCACTTCCTCACTGTCCCACAGTGATTCATAGAATCACAGAATTGTGGTTGGAAGAGATCTTTCAGATCATTGTCCCACTGTTGCCCCAGCACTGCTAGGGCACCACTGGCCCATGACCCTCAGCACCACAGCTCTATGGCATGGAAACCCCTTGAGAGATCACAGGGATCCACCCCTGCCCTGGGCAGCCTGGGACAGCCCTGGACAATCCTCAGGGGGAAGAAATTGTTCCTCAGCTCCAACCTAAACCTCCCCTGGGACAACTTGAGGATGTTTCCTCTTGTATTGATACTTGTTCTTGGGAAGCAGAGCCTGACTCCTCCCCAGCTCCATTCTTCTCTTAGGGAGCTGTCAAGAGCAAGAATGTCTCCCGAGCCTCCTTCTCTCCAGGTTCAACAAGCCCAGGTGCCTCAGCTGCTCCTCCCCACACTCCTGCTCCATCTAGACCCTTCCCCAGCTCTGTGTCTCTTCCCTGGCCACGCTCCAGCCCTTCAATGATTATATTGGGAGAGGGACTTTAAAGCAGCTTGTGTTTTTTTGAGTACCATGCTTCATGTTTGCAAAAGGAGGTCTTTCTAGGGGGGCTGGTGTGGCCTTTTGGATTTTAGTGAGGACATGCAGGGTGCCCCTCCAGAGGTGATCTGGACAAATCTCACTAACGTGGTGGTCACAAGTGTGGTAACCAACATGGGTGAGAAGGTCAATTTCTGCCTCAAGCAGCTTGGGGCTATGAGGGAGCAAAGCAAACAGCCATCCATGGTCTTGGAGACTTGACCCTGGTTAAGGTCAGGAGAGAAGTCATCTCTGCTTGATTTCTTGCCATATGTGATTTTCTTGCCTGTGCTGCCTCAGCTGGTGCTTTGTGGGGAGCAGAGCTGTGGCTCTAGCTGCTTCCTGAGTGGGAGGAGGAGCACTGGGTGCTTAGAAGCTACTGGTTTCCCTCACACTGGTACCCACAAGTCATAACTTTGCTCTTCTGAATGCACACATGAGAGGAGTTACACTGGAATATGCCACTGGGAAGGGATGAGGTTAGCACAGGGCAGTCTGTGTGCTACATAAAGCTCTGTGGGATGCCTGTAAAATATTGTGGTTGAGCTGGTCAGAAGGACCAGGGTTTGAAGGCAGGAGTTGGAAAGGTCATTGCACCAGAAATCATCTGTTTGTTTGGTTTTGTTGGAAGCATTGGCAGAGATGTGAGAAAAATCTTCTTATCAACGGATGGCGTTGGTGTTTTTGTGTTTTGTCATCATGGTTTGTCATTGGTACACTCATGTTGATTTTCCTTCATTCTCCTTTGGCACTTGGGAGTTTTATTCAGACCTTGGCGAGGAAGTGAAAGCAGAAATTGATTTCTTTGAGTAATCTCATTCTTGGGGAAAAACAGAGGGGAAATACTATTTTCAACTATTTTCCTTAGTTAAAAATGATCCCTAATTCCAAATTATACTCTCAAAATCCTATGGTCGCCATGCACAGATGAGCAAAAATGTTGCTGGATTCACAACAGCTCTTTCTGCAACAGGCTCAGCAAATTTTCCTGCCTCTTCAGTTGGAGCCACCTTGCCTTCATAGTGGTCCCATAGTCTCCACGTGTTTTATGAGCAGGACCGAACATGTGTCTTTTCCCTGCAGTTTTGTGTCTGAACATAGCAAACCTCATGGAAGGAGGCCCCATGCTACTTTAGCAAGGCTCACCAAGGCAGGCAGGGAGGGCAAAGGACCTTGCAGGCATGAAGTTCACTGGAAATTCTCTTGTGATGGGTGGGGAGTGATGACACATCAAACGAGATGAGGAGAAGAGAACCCCGTGATACCAAACACATGGCAAGATGAACCACCTACTGTTTAACGAGAGAATTAGGACACATGGATGTTTGGGGTTTTTTTTCTCAGGCTACTTCAATCTGTTTCTAATCTCAGCCCAGGAAAAAGTGGATGAGAAGCAGGAGGCCAATATACATATATATATTTTAATGTTTCTCATCTTTAGCAAGTGTGTGTGTTTATATTTACTGTAATTGCTCACAAAGACATGTTTGACACTGTTCTTTCTGGTGCTCCTTGGCAGCAAGAGGCTTTTTACCACCATCCTATTGATACCACATGGTGGGTAAGATCACCTCCTATCCTGCCTCCCCTCTTTCCTCCAGACAGAAAAGCTCTGGGTTTTCTCATCTTGGCAAAAAAAAAAAAAAAAAGACTAAGTTATTGATTCAGCTCCAGAATCCTCCCCGTTTCTCCTGAAACGTGGGTTCCTCGTTCCAGCAAGGGTACGTGTGCATACGTGCTCATTCTCAAGAGTTCCCATGGCAGAGTTTTCACAGAGCTCTATTTATTTTGCTGGGTTCTTGGTCAGGTCAACCACGATACTCTGCAACGTGGTGGTTTGGACTTGGAGATGGATCATGTGGTCTCCGTTATTGGAGATCACCGCTTGAAATGTCAGCCTTGCCAAAACAGACCAGAGCCTCTCATTATCTGACAGCTTTGCCCAAAGGAAGATGATCTTGGGAGCCTTCTGGGAGAAGGGTCTTCCTGGTCAATGGAGATAATGCATACATGCCTGTAGGACAGAGGATGAAGAAAGAAAATAGTTCCTTACTCCTCAAGTTGTGAAAAAGGTCTAATCTGTGATGGGGAGTTTTGCTTATATAAATTACCCACTCCCAAGTCCTTGATTCTGGTCACTACAAGTAGAGAGAATTTGTGTTTGTGGGAACTGGTGGCTCCTTGGAGAGGGAAGACCTTTTCCTCATGAAGTAAGTAGTTTTTTACAACCTGTTTTTCTTCACCAAGGTCTCTGTTGTAAGCAAAGCTGAGCTAGAGCTCTGCTTTGGAAGATGAGGTATTGTGTGTGAGACACAGCTAAAAGCTCTGCTGCAAGGCTGTTGCAGAGGACTTTTGTGGAGGAATGTGCTAAATCAATCTATGAAACCAAAATGCTGAGCTGGATTTGGGCTGCGATCCCTTCAGAGAAGATCCAGGAGACATCTGGCTGGGGACTGGAAACCAGCTTGCAAAGCCATCCTGAAATCAAATGGGTTAGGGCCAAAGATATTGTAAAGATGGCATGAGATAGATGTGGGATTCTCAGTTGAATATATACATATGAATATCTATTTATCTGTAGCTGCTCTTCTCCGAACAGACCAATCCTTTTCTGCAACCTGTATCACAAAGTGCTGGTGACTGAACCTTTCAGAGGCTCTTATGGGTCGTCTGCTGCTCCTCTGGCTAGAGAAGTGAGATGGGGTAGGTTGAATTAATTGTTTGCCACAGTGGACTTGGATTTGGTAATATAACCCCAAAGCTGATGTTTTGTGTCATAAGTTCTGTGAACTTAAGGTCAGAAATGGTTGGTTGATCCCCTCAGAGAACTGGCTCTTCCTCAAAGTGAATCATCTCAGAAGATGATGCTTTTGGAAATGACATTCACTCCCCATAGGTTCTTAAGGAAGCCAAATGTTCAGCCTGGGCTGTCTCTAGCCTTGTAAGCTCCTAAATGTGGGTGGGATGAATCCCACTCTAAATATCTTAATCCTTTTTATGTAGAGTGAGCTTTCAATGTCTTCCACCACAACATTTTCTCTTGCTCTCAGATAATTGCTCTGGCTTTTCCCTTACCTCTATCCAGCTTTTAAATATCTTTTCTACAATATGTGTTGCAATCTGGACATAGTATTTCTCTATCTGTCTTGTTTGTCGTTTAGAGTGAAAAAGGACCTGGGGGTGTGTTATGGGGGTAGATTGAAAGCTGGCTGAAGATGAGCCAGAGAGTGCCCATGTGACCAAGAAGGCCACCAGCATCCTGGCTTTGATCAGCACTGGTAATGCCAGCAGCACTAGGGCAGGGATTGTCCCCCTGGAATGGGCACTGGGGAGGCTGCCCTTTGAATCCCGGGATCAATTTTAGCCCCTCCATTCCCACAAGGACATGGAGGGGCTGGAGCGTGGCCAGAGAAGGGCAATTGAGCTGGGGAAAGGAGCAGGAGTGTGGGGAGGAGCAGCTGAGGGAGCTGGGCTGGTGGAGCCTGGAGAGAAGGAGGCTCAGGGGAGACCTTCTGGCTCTGGCAGCTCCTGTCAAGGTGGGGTCAGTTTCTTCTCCCAAAGAACAGTCTATAAGTCAAGGGGAAACAGCCTCACAATGCCCCAGGGGTGGTTTAGGTTGTATCTGAGGAATAATTTCTTCCCTTCCAGGGCTGTCCCAGGCTTCCCAGGGCAGGGATGGAGTCCCTGTGATCTCTGGAGGGGTTTCCAAGCCATGGAGCTGTGGTGCTGAGGACCATGGGGCAATGCTGGATTAATGACTGAACTTGATCATCTCAAAGGTCTCTTCCAACCACAACAGTTCTATGATTCTGCAGATACAGAAACTTTTCTCTTACTCATCATATTTTAGGGGAATCAAGTTGACTTTCTTTTCCATTCTAACCCCCAAGTCCTTCTCCAGAAATCACCACCCTTCGGGCCAGATGGGGATGATAGATGCTCCTTGTCATCTGCACGGAACATTGCATTTTGCTGCCTAAGATATCTATTTGAGCTGAGGCACTCCAGCAACTTGATAGTCCTGATGGAGCTGAGTGCCCTGCCCTCCTCATTACCTACCACTCTGCCAGCTTCTGTGACCTAAACAGCTTACATCAGCTGCAAGTAATATATTTGCTTTCATGAAAGCTGATGACAGCGTTGACTAGCTCTGGGCAAGGCAGTCGATCCTGACAACCTTTGGTGATACCTCCTCACTGGATAATACCTCCCAGCTTCTGCGAGCTGGCCAGCCCCAATCTATTGAGCCTTGTATTTCTATAGCGTAGCAGAAACTTCTCAAACAGAAGGTTGTGCAATGTTAAGTCATGCACCACATGAAAGTTTGTGCTGTGCCTGTAAGAGACTCTTTGATGAACAGCCTCATAATTTTGTCAGAAAATGAGATCAGGCCTATTTCCCATGAAAAAAAAAAAAAAAAGCATTGACTGACATTTGTTGCAAATGTAATTATTTTGTAAGGTGGAGTGGTGTCACCTGACCTAATTTTAACCAAATAGCAGATTGCTGTCTGATCTACACTGGCTGTCAAGGTTCTTTCTGGAGTCAACGGAGCGAGATCAGCCCTCCAGCAGCTGAATCATCTAATCTACGTTAGACATCTGTCTTATAGGAGGATGATTGCTGTTTGGAAGTGCCTGCCTGTCTCCATTGACTGAAGAAAAGGAGCAAGGATTAATTTTGAGGGTAGCCTTGTGTTAGAGCTACCCTCTCCTGTTAAAATATTGGCACAGCCTTACCAGGGCTTTCTCCAAACATTGGGAAATGCATTGTTCCCCTTCAGGACTCTCATGACTCATAGTCTAGGGAGTTTCAGGTAAGTCATAGGCTGAATCCTCAACATACAAGTCCAAGATCCCCTCCCTTTTTACGCAGAAAAATGGTGAGGCTTTGGCTAAGATGTTAATGGGGCAGCATTTGCTCGACTACTCCCTGTTTGCTAACTAGCCATGATCCTTGAGCTCTGTGCATCATCCCAAGCCAGAAATGAAAGTCTTGTGTTTCCCCCATCAAATGCCTTGGAAGTGGTAAATTCTAGAGAAAGTTGCATGGGGTGGGTATGGAAAGGAACATGTGATGCCTTCATGATGCCTTGGGGAAGAGGACGTGGCCAGAGTTTGTCTAAGTGGTTTGATGAGCTGTGCCAGCACAGGACAGCCACAGAGCACAGGAGCAGAAGGACTTATTGTCATCAGAGCTGGGCCAGTGAACATTGACCTGCTGCAGGCTGGTCTCTGGGCTCTGAGGTCTGCAGGAATCAGAGATTAATCTATCCTTGAGCAAAAGAGATGGGTCATGAGCAGCTCATGCCAGGTAGCTTTGTACTGTCTTACAGTATCATAGCACTCTTTGAAGACCCCAGCTGGTATAAGGAGGGGACCCTTTGCTTCATTTACCCAGCAAGTTCCCAGAAATGGAAACAGAAGAGATGAGCAAAAGGTGGCCATAGGGGTGGAGAAGAACTCTCCCTGCAGTCGGAAAGGAAGAAATGTTTTTCTATGCAAGACCATGTAGATTGGATATTAGGAACACTTTCTTCCCCTTGAGGGTTGTCCAGGGCTGTCCCAGGCTGCCCAGGGCAATAGTGGCATCCCTGTGATCCCTGGAGGGCTTTCCAAGGTGTGGAGCTGTGGTGCTGAGGGACATGGGTTAGTGGTAGACCTGGTAGTGGTAGGTTAATGGTTGGACTTGATGATCTTAAAGGTCTTTTCCAGACAAAATAATTCTAAGATCCTATGTATCAATGCCTCAAGATGGCTCTTAGTGAGATCAGTATCATTCCTGACAGCACAGCTTTGGTCCTGGTGAGGAGTAGCAGGATTACCATCCATGCTTCCAGGACCCTCTGGAGTGGGGTGACAGTTGTATCACACTGTGCATCAGTTGCTTCAGCACTTCCCAGCTCACAAAGGCACAAGGAATGACAAATGGGGTGTGTATGTGTGTGTGTGGGTTGTGAAAGAAAATATAGGCATCTAAAAATAGCTTTTTGATCCTGACTATCCCTGGATTCCTCCATTTACAGTGTATATAATAGAATCATAGAATGGTTGGGGTGGGAAGGGACCTCTGGAGATTGAGTCCAACCCCCTGCCAGAGCAGGTTCACCCAGGGCAGGCCACAAAGGAACAGATTCAGGTGGGTCTGGAAAGTCTCCAGAGAAGGAGACTCCACAACCTCCCTGGGCAGCCTGGAACAGGCTCTGTCACCCTCACAGGGAAGAAGGTTTTTCCTCATGTTGAGGTGGAATTTCCTGCGACCATCACCTCTTGTCATATCCCAGGGCAACACTGACAAGAGCCTAGCACCTTCTACTTGACCCCCACCCTAATTTGTAAACATTAATAAGATTCTCTCTCAGGATCACTCCAAGGAGACCAGGATAGTGCTGGAAGTGCACAGACCTAGAGCTGCAATGGTGAGGTGCTGAAACCAGCCAAGTGTTTAGAAGCTATTAATTACAAATAAAATAAATGAGCACTTTCCATGACCTGCTAATTTGTAAGCAGAGGGAGAAAAGCAAAACAAATCAAACCCTCGTTTGCGTCAAACTGTTTGCTTTGCTCTAATAATAAATGCGACTAAAAAGAGATGCCAATGCTCTGCCAAGGGGAAAAGAAACAAATAATAAAAAATGTGGGTGTCCGCATGCAAGTGTAATTCTTCTCCTGTTAAGCACTTCAAATGAGTGAAGCTGAAAGGACTGAAGGAATCCCATGTTTCATCCTTTAAGCTCTTTGTTCTTTTTTGCAGTGCAGCGATTCCGTGGGGGACAGGCCAGATTGCTGTGAAGTGGTTAATCATCAATCAGCGTCAACAGGAGCAGTTCTGTTGCTTTTAAAAGGTGGTTTCCTTTTGGAAAATCAGATTCTCACCCGAGAAGAGCAGCTTTTGCTATTGATTAAGGGAAGTGGAAATGACTTTTTAGGTGTATTGATTTTATTTTAACTTCTTTTCCCATCTAGCACCCAGATGTCTTCCAAGCTGCAGCAGAAAGGACACGTGTTAAGACACTTGTGAGGCAAGAGAGAGGGATTTGGGTACAGCAGGATTCTCTGCTTTCCACCCTGACCTGCTCTGTACCAGAGGACCCATAAGTCAGGAAGAATTTCTACTCCATCTTTCTTAATAGCTCTCCAACATTTTAGCACTTGAGCTACTTGCATTCTGGCCACGGTCCCCTGTGAGAACAGCAGAGCCATCCTAAGCACGGAGGAAACGTGGATTCGGAACCATATCCAGACTTAGTAACTTCAGTCTTCCTCTCCAATGGGCTGAACTGACATCTCTGATCTGAGAAGTCCCAAAAGGCTTCGACTGGAGCCCATGTGTCCGGTACAAGGCATTCTGAGATAGACGAAGGCCAACTGGATCAGGTCCAGGGGACAGCAGCAAGAATGATCAGAGGTCCAGAAAACATGACCTCCAAGGAAGGACTGAAAGAGTTGGGATTGTTTAGTCTAGAAGGAGAGATGACTGCAGAGAGATTTTCTGGGAGCCTGCAAGTGTGTAAAAGGGGACTGTGGAAAGGAAGAGAAGAACCTGCTCCTTGAGTCTGCAGCAGGAGAACAGAAGACACATTTTCACCTATATCAGGAGCAAGACGTTTGGATGGGAGGAGAGGGTTTGCAAGGGTGAGGTTAATTATGTTGAGCAAATGTTTTTTAGTAGAGCTAATCCTATGAGGGAACTCATAAGTAGAACTAGTTTGGTAGAACTAATCCTATGACCTGGCAGAATCTCTCCTAGTTCTGAGTTGTTGGTGTGTTTTTTTGTAGCTATTTGAAGTTCTTTGGACTCTGATCCTGATTTTGCCACTCTGCTGTGTGCCATTGTAGGTGTGAGCATGAGGTGTAACTTCTGGCGTGAAAACCCCAAGGAGATGATCAAAACTGGTCAGGTGAGGGAATCCTATGCAGGGCAGGTGCTGTCCTGTGTAGAGCAAGGAGAAGAATAAACATTTATGGGTTACCTGGGAGTCTGCATGGCTGGAAGATACACCCATAGGTACATCTGTGTATGTACAGAAGAAGAAAGTATGACATGAGAAAATACACTCCCTGTTGAGTGCAAAGTCCTCCCCTCCATCCATGCTTGTCATCGTCATTCTTCTCAGGTTTGGGTGGATGCATTGCAGGGAGCTTGTGTTTGGAGAGGTTTCTGAATCTAATGCCAAAAAAATTCCTTTACTCAGCATTACAAAGGCTTGTAGTGACAGGATGAGGGGTGATGGCTTCAAACTGGAACAGGGTAGATTTAGATTTGAAATTAGGAAGATGTTCTTCACCCTGAGGGTGGTGAGACCCTGGAACAGGGAAGCTATGGATGCTCCATCACTGGATGTGTTCAAATCCAGGCTGGGTGGGGCTCTGAGCAACCTGCTCTAGTAGGAGGTGTCCCTGCCCATGGCAGGGTGTTGGAATAAGGTGATCTTTAAGATTTCCTCTTGGAAATCTTAAATTCCTCTGGGATTTCTTGTTTTGTTGGTTGGTTTTGGCTTTTTTTTCCCATTTGTTTAGTTTTTATGAGATCTGAGATGTAACAGGCCCTTGGCATGGATCTCTAGGTCATAAGTAGCTTTTCTGTCCAGTTTGAAGCTCAGGCCAGTCCAGCGTGTGTGATAATCTGCTGTACATCAATCACAGATGTCAGAACCTCCCTGACAGTGAAGATCTATTTAGTGAAGATCTATGGTGCTATTTCCACAGCTTGTCAGGAACTGTGAGAAGGTTTTTATCTTAACTCTGGGCACAGCACAGAAAAGTCCTTTAGTATAAGTGTTCCCCAGACAAGGTTCCTACTCTTATATCTTGACTTTCCCTCATTTTCAAGTGCCTGGGAGAGAAAGAAGGACGTGAACAACTCTTCTTGCAGACCCTCACAAAGGGGCTACTCCCAGCCATGAAGAGAAAACTTTAATGCTTAGTCCATGCTTGGATTTTCTCAGCTTTGGTCAAAGAGACTGCCTCTGCTCTCTGAGCACCTTCCCATGGTGCACGCGTGCTCAGCATCACTTGATGTGCTTCATCCAGGGAACACCCTGCTTGGATCTAGTCCATCTCTAGTCAAATGATTATTCCCAACAGGCTGTGCTTCAGTCCATTTATAAATGTCTCAAAGAGCAGGGTTTCCACCAAGGTCTCCGGGGAGGATGTTCCACCATCCAGTAGGTTGGATCTCACTGCTAAGAATGTTTCCCCAGATATTCAGAGTTCATTTTCCATTTCTTAATCCTATCTTGTGATTCCTGGTTATTCCCCTGTTGGGCTAACCTAAACAATTCCTCCTCCTCCCCGACATTTGTGCCTGTCAGCTAGTCAGCAGACAGTTGTCCTCCTTTGCTGTCCCCTGGCCAAACTGGACATATTTAGCTCCCTCACTTTTTTTTTTCCCCTCATAAGTCAATCCTTCCAGCCACTTAATTGCCCATGCTGTCCCACTTTGACTTCTCTGCAGCTTGAAGCATTCCAGTGCTGCTGAGGTGCCCAAAAGTGAATCAAGTCCCCAGTGACCTCAGCTCAAGGAGGAAGCTGACAGAGAAAACCTTGTTTATGAAAAAATCCCTACAGCCATCTCCTTTGTCATGGAGTGGAAACAGGGGTTTGGTATTACCCCAGAGACCTGGCTGGAGAAAAGCTGCCAATTCCATTCAGATATTCCATTGAATCCAGGCACTGGGAAAGGCTGAGAAGTGATGTCCTGCTGTCTTATTTTCATTCATTTCATTGTAATCTACTGTGGCAATCTTGGAAGGATACAAGGAGGAAGGGTTGGCCCAAGGAAGCACAGAGATAAAGGCATCAAAAGAGTTTGCTATCGAGTGCCATAGCCTGTCCATGCCAAGCTCATGTCACAGCAGAGAAAAAGCCCAGAGTACCTCCTCTGTTTCCCTTGGGACCCTTTTTTCTGTCTCACCACGAAGGAAAGGAAGTTGCTTTCTGTCTGCCATCCATCCTGAGCCAAGGCTGATGCTCACCTTGTTTTCTTTGGGTACTAATACGTGTTTGCTAATGCAGTCCAGAAAAAAATAAATTCCTCAGTCTTTCTTTAAAAATAGGAAGAATTAGATCAGGAAGAACCAATGGTTCTGGGATGCTGCAAATCTTTTGTCTCTGTATAGGGTAGATTATTCATCAAGGCATTATGGGGGACATTACCACCCCATGAAACCTGGCTTGCTCCTTTCCAGAGCCCCTCAAACTCTTCATGCTCTTTCCAGTGAAAAGCAAAGCAACTGGAAGTGGTGATCTAACCAGTGCTCAACACCACAGGGTTCAGGGCTCGTTTGAAGCTCTGGATTCCTCCCAGGATAGCAGTAATGTCTCAGTCTTAATTAGAGCCCTAGGTGCCATCGGGTTACGAGGAGATGCTGTGGGGATGAAGCTGTTGACTTTGCCTCTGGCATAAAACTAAGCCCCAGACTGTTTATTCACATCCAAGATCCTCTGCCACGATCGAAGTTCATTATCACGTCGGCGTCTGCTGCTTGTAGTAGAGAATTGTCTGCCACCTTAGACCAGAGAGTGCCCCAGATGACAGAAGATGTAATGACTTTGGGATGAAAAAATGACACTGCCATCAAAATAGACAAGTCGAGTGGATGGATTTATTAATTTCTTTATTCGTTTATTTATTTATATCTCTTTTTAATGATAAGGAACAGAAACGTTAGGCTGGAGAGGAAAGTTTTCGCCTTCCTCTGGTGGATCAGGTTTTCTCAGTCCCAGCTGAAACACTTTTATAACTCTGTGAGCTGCAGGATGCTTCAGATCTTGTCCTGAGATGAGACTGTTCCTGCAGCCAAGTTGCTTGAAATAGCAGGTGATGATTTTACCGTGCGCTCATCCTTCCCACACAGCACCGTGGGTGGACAGAGGCTTGAGGTGTTGACCACCCCTGATGGAGCTTAATGGCTAAACCGTATTTTTCTGCATTCATCCTGTGCTTGTTTGATACAAATATCAAGTAGTGAGTGGCTTTAAATCATGGTGAGGTTACTGCAGCTGAAAGGGCTTTGTACCAAAACTGCAGATTACTGCGGGTCAACCCATCAGAAAATTCCTCTTCAGATTTAGAACACAACCTCTAATTTGGCTCATCCAGCCTGTCATAAAAATAGGAAAACAACAGCCTCTTTTAAAAATAGGAAAACAAGCACTTTACTAAAAAAAAAAAAAAAAAATCAGCTTCTTTCTCCCCTTTCTATTTTATCTTGCAGGCTGCACGGGTCTTGACTCAGCAAGGCACTGCTCTTCTGCACACATCTCATGCCTTGTGTAGCACATCCCACCTCTATTTTGATCTCATGGCTCCAAGAAGTTGGCTCCTGGGTAAGGAACAGTCAGTGAGATCTGGCCCTTGTGAATTGCTGAGTGAGCAGGATTAAAAAATAAAGAGGAAAGCTTGGATGAAAATAAACTACCTGGTAGTGGGAAACACCTGAGGGACCCCTTGTTAATCTTGAGAGTTCAAACAGTGCTAATGAGTAAAAATATGGGGGGTTTTTCTTTAGCTCACGCTGGGAAACTGCCTCTTTCTTGTGCATACATCTGACCACACTGATCTATTGTTTATAACTTGCAGTCCAGCTTGTTGCTTCCTCCTGTGCTTGAAGCTGAATGTGATGAGAAGGTGCTTGTCTGAGTACCATTGGGTGGAGGAGGGCAATGCCTATGCCACAGAGACAAGGTTGGAATCATAGAATGTTTTTTATCTTGAAGGGACTTTTAAGGGACATCCAGTCCATCCCTCCTGCACAGGGCAGGGACATCTGCTGCTAGAGCAGGGTGCTCAGAGCCCCAGCTAACCTCACCTGGGATGGTGCATGGTGGTAATGATGTCCTTTCATCTCTTAGCATTTATGGCAGGTCCCTTTACATACCACGCACTTTCTAAACACACCAGGAAATTTCCAGAGGCCTCTTAGTGCCCAGCTCAGATGCCCGGTCTCCAGGACACTCCCTGCAGAGAATGGCAGGCTGATCTCAACTGCAATTCGTTCCCCCACTAAGCTTCACACCTTCTCGAGGCAAAATCCACATGAAAACATTCTCAAGGTCACAAAATGCCTCCTAAGGGTCAGGGGTTGCTTCGTGTCCTGGGTTTGTATCACGGAGTTGGGGCTGCTGTGGAAACTCCAGGGAATAAATAGGATAATTCTAGAAGTAAATAATAATAACAGCCATGCTCCTGAAACCCAACATCTCAAGTGTATTTACAGCTTTGACACTGTTCTCCTCTCTCACCCCACTTTCTCCTGTGTTAAATGGAACTGTAAAAATAGTGTTTTGAGCTAAAAGCCTGGGAAAGTCCAGAGCCCTCTCTGCATTCCCACTAAAACACCAGCAAGTTCCCACAAATTGGAGATTTCCCTCCCTCCCTCCTCCCCAACTTTCCTCTTTTTCTTTAGTTTTTGGGGTGTTTTGGTTTTTTTTTTTTAGGTTTTTCTTTGTCTTGTTTTGGGTTTTCTTATTGCAGTGGAATAGGAATTGTTAGATACAGGAATTGGGGTTGGAAAGGAAGGGAGTGGGGAAGGGGGGCGGGGGAAGCAGGGGAAAGCAAA
>JAOEGS010015463.1:36703-53279 GCA_025447755.1 Corythornis vintsioides | reverse complement strand
CCCCCCCTTCCCTTTTAACGCGCTCCCCCCCCCCCCCCCCCCCCCCCCCACCCTCCCCTTCCTCCCCTTCTCTTTAATAAGGAACAAATTTTCAGTGCTCTATGGGAAAGTTTGAATGCAACATATTTCTGACAGGTCACTGTCAGTTCACACTGAAGAGCCTTTTTCTTTCCTTTCCTTTCCTTTTCTTTTTCTCTTTTTCTTTTTTTTTCTTTTCCTTTTACCCCTTTTTTCTGGTTTTTTGTTTTCTTTTTTTTTTTTCTTTATCTTTTTTTTTCTTCCCTGCCCCTTTTCTTTCTTCTATCTTTATTTCTTTTTTCTTCTTCTTTAGGATGGAAGTGGTGCCTGCAATACATTGGCCCAGATTTTGACAGGCACATTGTTGTGGATATCAGTGTGGAGGGCACTTGGGGTTAATGATGTTCTGCTGATGCCACTTGTTGCCTGTGGGTGACAAGCAGTTGTCCCTTGCAGGTTTTTGCTACAGCTCTGGCACACAGTGGGTTACAAGGAGTTTGGAGCTGGGTTTGACCCCTGCCTGGTATCTGAGCTCCAATTCCAGCTCTGGTGCAACTGGAAATTGCTCCGGTGTTGTGTTGGGGGACAGGGTGAATCGCCCAGGGGCAAACCCCAGAAAGACTCTGGATGTTCTTGGACAGCTCAGTGCTAAATTTGTCCTCTTGGGAAATTTGCAATAATGACAAAGATTTGGAGAGTAGGAGAAGTTGGACTCATAGAACGTTTGGGTTAGGAAGGATCTTGAAAAACTGTCTAGTTCCAACCTCCCTTGCATGGGCAGGGACACCTCCTACTAGACACCGGGTTGCTCTAAGACCCATCAAACCTGGTCTTCAACACTTCCAGTTGTTGTTCCTTGTAAAATGTCTCTCCCCAGCTTCCCTGTAGGTCCTTTTCAGATGCTGGAAGTTCACAATAAGCTCTCCTAATGTAGAGACCTCAGCATAGCTGAGATGAAGAGAGCTGCAGGCACCCTCATACTAATGAACCTTCCTCCCTGCTAATGGAGTTGCATCTGCAGGTGTCCAAGCTGTTCTACCAAACCTCTCCATCAGAGACACAGCCACTGTGTTGAGTTGCAGGGGAAGCTTCAGCCACCCTGCTCATCTGAAGGCCCAAGGCAGAATGCTGAAGTAGAGCATTGCATTGACCTTGTTGGACAAAACTCTTGATCTTCAGCCAGTTCCCTCTACAGCCTGGCTGAGGATGCTCAAGCCCTGGTTCCTTGCCCAAACGTAATGATAATTTTTAACCCTGGCTTGAGGCAGCACTTGCAATGCCCAGTGCTGGTTTTCTGAAGGACAAAAGCTGGTACAGACCAGTACAGCCAGGGTTGTTCTGGGAGCAGGCCGAGGAAACACTTTTTAGGGGGAAGCCAGCAAAACAGGGCAGTCTTTTTTTTTTTTTTTCCCAGTCTGCTGTGAAGCTGTGGCTACTGCTGCTGGGGGCTGGCTTGGGGCTGCTGGGTTGGAAAGGGAATTGCTCTCTTCCATTCCTTTCCTCCTCCTTTCTACAACAGTGGTGTTTAGTGGTTCTGCTGAGCTCTGTCTCCTCTCTCCCTCTTATTTCCATCCTTCCTCTTCTTGTAGGAGCAATCCATAGGGTTTGCTGTACCCCAGTGTGGAAAAACCTGGTGACATCTTCCCCCACCACCTCCTGTGCTGGCAGAGATGATGCTCTGCCAAAGTCCCCTTGCATCTGGTGTCCTCCCTACCTGTGCCCCAGCTTTGCTGACGTCGCCCAGAGCAGCCGAGGGGTTAATAATTAACAACAGTGATCAATTAGCTTCAGTGCTGCTGCCGGGTGATATCTAACGCAGGGTGTCTCACGCAGCCTTTGCACCCCACTTTTTTTGAATGACACTCAGAAGCTCAGCAGAGGGTGAGGGGGGTCCACGGTGGAAGGAGGCCCTTGAAGGGCAATCACAGGCAAAAGTAATTGGCTTCATATGTCTCGCAGGCCACTTCTGAGATCTCAAAGCAAGGTCAAGGGTGCTCGAGGCAGAGACGAGAGGCTGTTCTTGCTAACATTCATTTCCCAGTGGTATGTCAACAGCTTGTTACACGGCCGGGGCTGACGACTGTTAAAGATTGGGATGGGTGACTCATCGCATTTGCTTTAATATCCATTTTTATATAGTATCACAGCACAGTGGCTTGACTAACCAGCATAAATCTCCCCTGCTTCCCAGGAGTGGAACACATCAGTGCTGGGCCCAGGAGGAAAACCAGAAAAGCCTTTTAAAATGAGGTTTTGGCCAGCAGCGTCCCATGAGAGGGACAACCTTCACTTTTGATCGTTCTCTGGGGTTTCTGCTCAGCTTGCTGGGTGGGTTTTGGCTTCTCAAAATGTCCCTTCTTTCACTGGCCAGGACCTCGGGCTTTTCTTGACACGCTTTTCTTTGCAGTTATCCGATGCTCATCGCAATGCCAGGGTTATGATGCTGCTGCTAACAACAGAGGTAGCCTGGGCCAACAAATGCCAGGGCTGGCATCCAAGCATTCAGCAAGAACTTGTTCACAAGAGATGAAGGTACCCGAGTTTCTATTGATTCCTGCTGCTGCAGAGCTGAGCAGCTCTGGGGAACACTGGTCAAGTGCATGCTGAGATCTTTAGGAAATTTTGTGTTTAGCTGCAATAGTGGGTTTTGGGGAAAGGGAGGGAAGTTTGACAAAGGCAGTTAGACAAAACCAAAATAATTAGAATTGTTTTCCAGCCACCTTTCTGTTTCAGGGGGCTCAAAGCAGACCCAGGACCTGTGTTTGATGGTAAGTTTTTTGTCTGGCCCTGTCTCTTTTCTGCTGGGGGTGATTTATTACATCATCATCACTTCTGTTTCAGCCAAAGTGGGATGCCCAGATCCCACGTAATAAGTGGAAACCCCCAGTAGGCATCTCTTGCTCATCTAGCCAGACCTATCTCTTGCTGGAAGCTGGAACTTGTGCTCAAAGGATGCCCAGGACACTGATCTTGCCCCTTGCCTGATGGTAGGGACCCATTTAGGTATGGGGCACCTGCCTGGTTTGTGGTGGTGTCATCTGCCTTTGTTTTTTTTGTTTGGTTTTTTTTGTTTGTTTGTAAATTGTCAGTTATAGCCTCTCATAACTAATATGTCAATTCATAGAATCATAGAATATCTGAACTTAGAAAGAACCCATAAGGATCATCAAGCCCAACTCCCCACTCCTTGCAGGACAACCTACAACTGAGCCTCATGATTAAGAGCATTGTCCTGATGCTCCTTGAACTCTGACAGTCTTGGTGCTGTGACCATGCCAGGTTTAAAACTGCTTCAAGCCACAGGAGAAGGTATTATCAGAATAAGCAGTTCTCTCACTTTGGCTCTGAGCATGTTGGTTGTGGTCTCCAGTTCAAGTGGGATATACCCGATCCCCAGACAGCTGCTACCTTGTGAGGTCTCTTGGATCATCTTATACTTTCCCATCATTTTATATGTCTTACACTTTCCCATCAAAGAACAGAATGGTGGGGAAGGGCACAGGGAGGACAAATGTGTCATCTCCTCGAAGCCACGTTAGACAACAAGTCTGGGCTGAGGTGAGGTCATTTCTTCAGTGCCTTTTCCTCTTCAGTTCATGGATGAGATAGATCACTTGTTTCAACTTGCAACTTGGGGCAGACAAGAGTGGAAAGGGGGAATAAAAGCTCTGTGAGACAGTAGCAATGGCTGGACCAAAAAGCATGTTGTGATATTAAGGCTGGAAGCCAGACACCCTTATAGGAATAAGGAGCAAGGATGCTGAGTGTCCTATGCACTAGTTTAGAGTTCTCCCTTTGTTGACTCCTTGGTGTAACTTGGTGAAGTCGACGGAGTCGTGCTCTCCTGCTCCTTCCGTTGTCCCTCGGCATGAATCAGAGTCCAAACCCTTGTCTCTGGGATGCATCCACGGCGATGAGGTAAGTTTCCAGTCTTAGGCACTGACAGAGACGAGCTGGGAAGAATTTGTCCCTATGTGGCTGGAGAATGACTGAGTCCTCCCATAAGGGAGCACCACTGGAAGGCAGAAAAAGGATCGCCTCTTGGCAGCGCCGGGGAAATTCAGCTGTACAGTAGCAAAAGGTCAGGGCGCAGCTCAAATGTGGCTGATCCTGCCATGGCAGGGGAAAGTCTTTATATGGTATGGCCCTCTCCTCCTTTCCTCAGGAGGGAAGACTTTCAGAACACCCCAGTGGAAGGAGCCAGAACTGGGGGATTCTTGACATTTTTATTTTTTTTCTTGAAACCCCTCAAGGGAATATCCTATCAAAGCAGCGAGCTGGTTACAGCCTCCTGCTGTTACAAATACCATCTGAGCAACCTCGGGCTGACCTTCGCTGGTCCGTGACACTGGTCTTTCTCAGAAACCCACAGTCCTAAAAAAAGAAGGAGCCACTTTTTCTCTTCCCTCCCTCCCTTCCATCACCCTCTCCCCGTTGAGCACCAAGTCAGGAAGGACAAACAATCTCTCAACCTTCCAAGAAAACAAGGCAGAGCCACCTAGTGCGGAACAATAGAGAATGATGAAGACACAGCCACAATAGCTGGCTGTGGTTAACCTCAGAGGCTACAGTCAAACCCAAGGAAATTACAGAAAACCCTTAAACAAATACAATGGCCACGACTGTTTTCTCCCCAGGGGACCCATAAATAGAAGCTAGTGCTCCCGGGGAGGGAGGAGGGGAGAGGCGGGTGGCCACTGTTTGTTCTTCTGTGGTTCGGTGTAGGCTAAACTGGAGATTAGGCTACGGGATGGAAGGCAGAGGGAGAACAGGCCATAATGGATTTTGGCACTGGTTCTCCCACGAGCTGTGTAAATCCAGAGCAGAAAAAACACTCTGTTCCTGCTGGTTCTGCCAGGCTTGCCCGGGCTTGCTTGGTCATGGACTAAATTCACCTTCAGCCAAGGGCCAGTGGCTCTTAAGATGCTTCCATCCCCGCTCCTGTTAATTTTAGAGTTGGAATGGTGGGTGATGCCTGAGCAGGGACATGGTTTGAAGTGAGTCCTCTGTATGGGAGCACCAGGCTGTCGTGGCTCTATGTGCTTCAAACCTTTGATGTCCTCTATTTCTATTCTACTATATTTTCAACCTTGACAACTCTGGAGTCCTCAGCACAGCAGAGCCAGGGAGCTGTTGGAGGGGGCCAGAGGAGCCCCAGAAATGCTGGGAGGGCTGGAACCCTGGACTGGGACAGACTGGGACAGCTGGGGGGTTCAGCCTGCAGAGAAGGTGGCTCTGGGGAGACCTTCTGGGGGCCTTGCAGGACTTCAATGGGGCTGCAAGAAAGTTGGGGAGAGACTTTTTACAAAGGCTCATAGTGATAGAGTGAGGGGTGATGGCTTCAAAGTGGAAATAGGGAGATTTAGACTAGAAATAGCAACCTTTACTTGCCCCTCACAAGTCTTGAATTCTACAAGGCAAATTCCTCCATGTTGAATGGCCTGGAACTGTATGGGCAGGTCCTAGCTGGATTTTGCTGAGCTTTCTGCTTTCAGGTTTGCTTTACTTTCCTTGAAAGTATAGGTGGAAACCAGAAGAGGTGAGAATTTCTCATTAGCTTCAGCTGGGGTTTGGGAAGACCTGGGCTACAATGAGTTAATGAAGCAGATGATCAGCATTGTTTTGTTGATTGGAAAAAAAAAAACCAAAAAACAACCAAAACGGTATTTAAGAGCTTAGCAGCCTTGTGGGGCCTTTTCAGTCTGGGAGTCAGAGGTGGTGCCATGGCAGCAGCTGAAGGTAGGAACTGAGATTTTGTGCTGGTTGTTTTTTACCCACGTGAAGGATTAGCAGGATGAGAAGATTGTTTTTACCTTTTGAGAAAGTTGGAGCTTCTACCATAAGTTATATGATGTAAACTACAAAGGCAAACACTGGGACACTTGGGTTGTCAGTGGCTTTGGGATCTGGGCATGTTCCTTTTTATGACTTGTAAAAGAAGCTTGAAATAGCCCTCACAATGTTTTTGTAGTGTTTCTCTGGAGAATGTTGATCTGTTGAAACAAGAGCGTCTTTGTGGAGATCATGCTGATGATTTAGTTGATGCACCTAGCAGGAGGCACTGGGTGCAGGGTGAAGCTGGTTGTTATAGTTGGATTAGCCAACGTTTGGCATGCTGGTCGTTAGGGTTCAGCTTGTGTGTGTGACTCATGAAGTGCAGAGGGTTACAATTGCTCTCCTATCTCCTGTGAGCTCTCTAATAACTGACCTGTTTGTCCTTCCTTCTTATCCTTCAGCTCTACCATACTTACGAAAAAAAAACTTCCAAAGGAAGGACATATGTAATAGTTGGGATAATGTGATCTTCAAGTCATGGGCAAGGAAAACATTTCCTGCTTAACTAAGCTTTGCAAATAATTGTGCTTGGCTTGGTGCTTTCTCTCTTGTTAATCCTAGTTCTGAATCATCTCGGGGAGGAACTAACTCATGTTTGGCCTGGGACTGTGAAGGAGGTCTCCAAGGCCGTGTTAATCTGGGTGAGTGACGTAAAGTTCAGCTTTCTGATTCACCCATTGTTCCCAAGGTCATGATTAAGCCTTGCAAATGTCACTCACCTTGAGGTCCCTCTGGAGGTGAATCACGACCTCTTGCCTGTAACCCTGCTTCAAAGATAGCTTTGGCAACATCCTGCCAAGGCTCAGGAGCAAGTAGCAAACATCTCTGCTTTCCCGTAACACGCTGCCCAGCTTAAGCAAAAACATCTGTAGTGAGATGGCTCTGTGGCACTTGACAGACACCCACCCCCCTGCAGACCTGTCCCTCAGGGTGGCTTGTGAGCTTAGGACAAGCTGTAGCTTCACAGCAAAGTACCACAGGCTTCAGGAAGCATTCAGGCATGTTTCTGCACCTCTTGCTGACTTCTGTCAATACTGAAGAGTTGTTCCTATGCTCAAAGCTATTCTCCACCTCTTGCCATGCTTGGGGTACCCAGCACATACTCTTAACCACACACTGCACACCACCATGTATAACTCCTGCTGTAGCAACTGTTAGATGAAAAGAACTCAACTAGTTGGAGATGATCTGTGAAGCTTGGACAAGCTGAAAAAAATGGTGTGAGATGGAGAAGGTAATAGAATATCTGAGGAAGATCCTGGAAAACACTGTTGAATGCCTGTAGGTACTCTGAGGTTTGAGGGGAGGGTGTTTGTTGTTTTGGTTTTTTTTAGGGAAAGACATGTATTTTGGGGTGGTAAAAAACCCACCTCAGGCTAATGAATACTCTTGTGTGGAGACTCCTTGGCCACTTAGATTCTTGTCAACCCATCTGACTGCTGCTGCTAAAATACTTCAGCTTGTGTCCTGTGTCTCTTGGAATGGTGGGATGTGCAAGAAATGATGTTGTTGGGTACTTAGAACTCCCAGGCCCAGGAATTGGGATGGGTGCCTGAAGGTTTGTGTCAAAAAGCCACAGGGCTTCAAGGATTTCTGGCCCATACAACTGATGATTTAAAGGCAGAATAAAGAATTTCCTTGACATGACCAAAGATTTTCCACTTTCCAAGATTAGCGTTGGAGAAGATGCAGTGTGATGGTTGTTCCTGAGAATTCTCTTCTCTTTAGTGACCTGAGAAGTGTTCTCCACTTTTCATAGGTTTTTTGGCACTGTTGGGACATCCAAGAGAAGATCTATTGGGAAGGTTGTTTTTGTAATACCCCTTGAGCAGAAATCCTGTTGGTTTTGGGGTTTGTTTTTTTTACAATAGCATTTGGAAAGGTGCTTTTTGCCCCATTTGCTTAGAGAAAAATCTCTTCTGAAACACTCCCAAGTCTACATGCATCTAAATACAATGTCCCCTGAGCTCAACAAGAACTTGTAAACACCCCTTGTTTGAAGCAGGAGCCCAAATCTGTGGAAAAGTACCCAAGCTGGTATTGTAGAAGTAGGCTGGTGGCTGAGCCTGTGAGTGGCATCACATCTGCCTACCCCTGGCTTCTTGGATGGTAAATGCTGCAATAAGTGTGAACATGAAGCTGGATGCCTGACGCACTTATAAATGCCCAGGCTGCAGCAGGTAGAAGTGTTTATGGCTGTGGGAGATATTTATGGCTCTATTACATCCTCTGTTATTTTGGCCTCGTTGACTTCTTACAAAATCTTTAATGAAGGTTTATGTTTTATGCCTTCCCTCCTGGCTTGTGCTTGCTTGTAAGTAAGTGTGATGGCAGTAGGTGAAGGTCCTGCAAAATAAGCCTGGGAAGTGCTTCTGGTGGGTGTAAGGTGTAACAGAGGAGAGGTCTCCTTGTTTCTTGAGGAGCCCCAATTTTTCCCCGCAGCTCCCAAAAGTGCAGACAGATGCAGATGCATATTCCTGCTCTGGGCCAGCCCATAACCAGTCATTCCAGCTTAGTACCATGAGGATATACATCCTGCCTTTGGGCTAGTGCAACTATGGGCCTTTAGATGTGACTGACTCAGGACAAGTTCACCTCTGCTATGAAGAAAGGCTGAGAGAGTTGGGGGTGTTCAGCCTGGAAAGGAGAAGACTCTGGGGATATCTTCTTGGGGCCTTGAAGGATTTCAATGGGCCTGGCAGAAAAATGGGGACAGACTTTTGAGCAGGTCCAGTTGCAACAGGACAAGGGGTGATGGTCTGAAACTAAAAGAGGGAGATTTAGATGGGAGATTAGGAAGAAAATCTTGATGCTGAGGGTGGTGAGACCCTGGCCCATGTCAATGCCCCATCTCTGATACCATCCCAGGTGAGGTTGGCCAGGATTTTAAGCAACCTGCAGATGTCCCTGCTCCCTGCAGGGGGGTTTGACTGGATGAACTCTAAAGGTCCTTCCCCACCCAAACCATTCTATGATTCTATGAAAAGATCTCATTAGAATTTGCTGCAGAATCTGAATGCTCACTCAATTGTGGTTGCTGACAAGTTGATTCCATATTTATCTATTTTTTTTCCAGTCCATGTCAACAAGCAAGCACTAGCAGTCCTGTCATCTGAAATAGGCTAGATGACAGCTTTTCCATGTGTGAAAATATGGACATTGTCTTTCTGGAGCATTTTGTGCTTTGCAAGGAACTTGTTAGAAATTTGTGGGGGTGCTCTGGAGTTTTTACAGTTGTGAGCTCCATGTTTTGTCCTTCTCTTTGATCTTACAAATATCAGACCAACACCCAGCAAAGCATGTGATTGGAAAAAAAATGCCTTAAAAGAACCCTTCTTCATCAACCCCAAAGCAGAGAGGAACTGAAATGGGCTGCAAGGTATAACCTTGACCTCATGTGGAAGTGTCTGTATGTTCAGATCCTCTCGGTCTCTTTGTACAGGCATGTGTTGAGAGGTTGTGGAGTCTCCTTCTCTTGACACAGTCAAAGGCCACCTGGATTTCTTCCTGTGTGACCTGACCTAGGAGATCCTGTTCTGGGCTTGATGATCTTTTGAGGTCCCTTCCAATCCCTAACATTTTTTGATTCTATGACCTATGGTTTTGGTTCTCCTTAACAGGACAGACATTGCCTTGTAGAAAAGGTGTTGTGCTGGGACTCTGGGGTAGTTGTGCTCAATTCTTTGCCCTGTTACAGGCTCACTGGGTGATGTGGAACAAATCTGTACTTAGTTTTCACCACCTGCAGAAGCCAAAGTTCTGGTGTCCATCCAGGCAGTAGCAGTTGTGAGCATGAATTTACGGAAGCCACTGCAGTATTGGGTGTGAAGAACATCTGAGGTCACTTGGAGACAAGCAGATGTAGGGAATTAATCTCTTTAGGTTTATTAAGGCTGCTGTCATCTCGCATAGCACAAGACCAGCATCTATCACAGATGTGGCTTAGTCTTTGGACCTAAGGGCTTTAATTTCTTTGTCACTACTGCGGACAGGCATGTCCATAGACAAAACTTTCCCAGGAACCTTCTGCTCCCTTCTCCTGCTCCGTGGTGGGAACAGGACAAGCACTTGTAGGAGGTGACAAAGTGCAGAGGCGCACGCAGCGTGGGCTGAAGGGCTCCACGAGGTGCCTCTTGACTCATTCATGATGACACGAGCACTTCACAATTTGTAAACTCCAGGAGGGTCAAAAGTTGACTGGCTTTTCTCTTTTGTTTGCCACCTACGTGGGCCTGTTTGGAGGAAGGCTTGCGGGAATCCTCCCTGGAGGTGCACACCAGGAAAGACAGGCTGCATTGTTCTGGCTCCCGACTCAAAACCAACACAGCTGACATGCATCGCTGCATGGTTCACCAGCTCTGAAAGGAAGGGAAGAAGCTGGTGACTTAATCCTTTGAGTGCCTGCCTTTCATCCTTCCGAAGAGCCGGATATTTTTTTCCCCCTCTTGTCATGGTTGTAGTCAAGCTGAGTGCACAGGTTCCTTTAGAAGGGTGCAGCCCCACACCTACAAAACTGATAGCCAAGGGGCATGTCTATCCTGCTGGTGTAGGCAGACCTGAACTGCTTCTTCTCTTGTGTGAGCTCTGAGTGAGGAACACTGCCTGTGCTGTGCCAAGTCTGGATGTGGCCTGGCTGTGTTATCTTGGTGCTGTGTTAAACCATCCCTGCTGAATCTCTGAGGTGCTTTTTACCTGAGGATAGAAACCTCTGGCTAAAATCTTAAGCCATCCTAGGTGAGTCTACCCAGCACCATATGGATTTAGAGGTATGGGGGCCTTATTAGGCCATGATTCCTGTACTAGAAAGAAGTTCTAGGAACTCATTGGAACCCAGGAGGCTGCATCTGAGCAGGAGAAGAAAGTTCTTTGGTGTGAGGGTGTCAGAGCCTGTCCTAGGCTGCCCAGAGAGGTTGTGGAGTCTCCTTCTCTGGAGAGATTCCAAAGCTGCCTGGCCACTGTGCTGCTGGGCCCCCTGCTCTGGGTGACACTGCTGATGGATGAGATGATTTCCAGAGGTTCCTTCCAAGGTGTAGCATGGTGTTATTTGGTGAGTCATGAGATTTGGAGGTCTGGTGCAGAAGGCAAGCAGCTTTGCAGCAGGGCAGCTGGCTCCAAAGCTTTGCCATGAAGTTGCAAAGCATTGGGTTGCTCCTCCTTGCTTTCCTAGACATCAGAAGCATGTCCTCAAGTAGGACCTGTGGCTGGGTTTGCAGGTGTCCTGCCTCATCCTTTCACCAGCAAAGGAGAAACATTAGCTGCAACCTTCTGTGGAAGGGGAACCCCAGAAGCACAGACTGGTCTCAACATGTGCCCTCATAACTGCATGCTTGGAGCCAGAGCCTCCACCCTCCTGTCCAGCCGCTGTCACCCAGTGAGACACGTACAGGGCTGTGGGCTCCTCCCTGGGGCAGGGATTACCCAGACCAGCAAGTGTTTCTCCTCATTTTGAATCTGTTTTATCATGTCCCAGTCCTGGCTGTAACTTCAAGCAGCTCAGTCTTTCCCTGCTAGAAGGAGGTGTGATTTTTTTTTTTTTAGTGGCTAGTGTTTTCTCCTTGTAGGTGAAGGTGCTGTGAATCCCCAGTGTTCTTCATCAGAAATTGCCAGTTTTACTCTTTTTTTTTTTTGCTGCTTCTTCCATTACTGTGTCTCTATTACAGGGAAAATATCACCTCCCCCCCAGCTCCCCACCTTGTTTTTGTTTTGTTTGGGTTTTATTTTTTCTTTCATCTTCTGTTACCTCGCAGCATCTCCCAAGTGCTCAGTGGTTTGCTAATGGTGCTAACGGCCTTGGTGGCTTCATAGCATTTACCTCCTCTAGCACAACTGAGGAGCTGTATTTTGCAAGTGTCTCCTTCATCATTTTATCTCTAGCCAGCTGCCTAATTTCACTTCTAAATTACATGCTCTTGCTTGGTAGAAGAGGATACTTTTTTTTTTTTTTTAAAAAAAAAAGCTTATGTAAACTCTTTGGAGGTTGTGTTAATTGTATTTACTTCTGTAATTAATGGACTCACTCCATTTTTTTGAATGATTCCTGCCCTGCTAGTAAATGCTTCACATTCCTTTTACCCACTTCTCTGCTGATGAACAAGAAAGTAAAATGACTTCATGTTTGTGAAAACATCTTCCTGTCTATTCCCCCACTTGTCTTTTTTTTAACTTTTTGAGAAGCTGGAGACCTTTGAGAGTCTTTGTGTGAAACCATACCCATCACTTCACATTCCTGGCATATTTCCTTTTCAGGAGTAGGGTTTTATGTCTATGTAAAGTCACCTACTTCACAGGCGGAATTTACGTGCCTTAGAAAGGGCTAATTTTTTCGTTCTGCAAATACTTCTGTCATAACCTCACTTGTTATCCTTTGTCAATCTCCTCTCTGCTGTGGAGACAGCACAGCACTTGTGGGATGCTGCAGAGCATGCTTCTTAATCCTGATCTGGTGCTGACCTTCATTCCAACCTTGGGCAAAGCATTTTGTCCACTTCCCCTCTTTACTCTTCATTTCCTGACTGTTTTGATGCTAAGTCCATGGATGCTGCTGGGACAGCCTTTTCCTGAGCAACAAGGCACCAGCATGACCTGAGGATTTCATCAGCATCCAGTCTTCTGAATTCATATACTTTGAAAACGGGTAGCTAAGAACTTCCCTGAATTTCTCACTTGCAGTCTGCTCTTTTCTACTGTATTGGGGATTTCTGCTTGGAGGTCATGGATCACCGCTTTGCTTTGTACCTTCAAAGAAAACTATAATTCATGTGACTGAACCCAAAATGTGTGGGGAGATACCTACTCAGCAACTGGTGGACATGACCCCGAAATTCTTTATTTTGTCTAGGCCAGAAAATAGATTTGGATCAACCCAGTGATTTATGTGGTTCAAAATTTTTTGTGAAACAAAACTTCAGGGTTCCATTTTAGATTCTTTTATCAAAGGCAACTCTCCACCCCAGCTTGGATAACCAGCCACTTGGGTAGCTGCTTCCACTTCCATGTGTGTTCATAACTAAGGAATTGTGGTGGGAAAAGGTGTTTCCCCCATATCCCAAAGAAATTAGGCTCTAGGCTTCCAATTGATCCTGCTCTGGCAAGAGGGTTGGACTAGATGATCTTCTAGGTCCCTTCCAGTCCCTAACATTCTGTGATTCTGTAATTATTTTTTTTTCTTTTTTTTTCAGTAGTTGGCCCAATGGATTTGAATAAATAATGGATGGCTTGTGGAAAAATTCACCACACTGGAAGGCAGATATCACTTTTCTGTCCCTATCCCAGTAGCAGAAGTTAACACATTAGTGGTCTGATCACATAGATTTGTTTCTAGGCATACAGGGAACTTGACCAGGAAACACCTGTTCTCTGACCAGTTGACTTATGGGCAATTATTTCTTGCTGCTCTTTGCTGATACTGGCCTTGTAGCTTTGGATGAGAACTTGGCCCTGATTGCCCATCAGTGGGTCTTGCAGGAGAAAGGCCATCTGAACTTTGCACCAAGTACCCATCCCAGTGGTTTGGATGGGAGAAACTCATCTGGCGAGATGATCTGGGAAGATCACAGCATAGGTAGGCAGTGTTGAGAACGTTCCCTGTGCACATGCTGCTGGAGCCAGGTGAGAGTCTGAACTTGGGGTGGCGAAATTTGATGGTGCACGTTTTTCGTTGGGACTTGTTGAGAGGCACTTCGAGCTGAACTGGAATCCCATCCCAGGTTCCTCGCCCTGGCTGCCAAAATTTGCCATTGTAAACAAGTTGCACAACCCCCAAGAGGCTTTAGGTAGATAAAGTGGGACTCGTGTTCTTCTCTACGTCCCCACTTCCTTGAGGGGCTGAGAATGAGCGAGCAGAACTGGATCTGTGTGTTAGAGACCTACTTGGGATGTTTCCTGGGTTAATACTAAATATTCCAGAAGAAAAGCTCTGTGAAGGTGTGAAAAGGTCAAAGTTGAGGTATTGCCTCATCTCAGCAACTTCCTTCCAAATCGAGGGCTGTGCAAGAGTAACCAGATTTAGGTATTTAGATATGGTTACTCATTAAAGGCGGGGACTAGTGGGGTGGAGGAGGAGTAGGAAGAAAGGATCCCAGAATGAAACCAGCTTTTGCAAAGGTCACTGGAATGGGCTGCCAGGTGTCTGACTCACTCTCCTCATGGCATTTAGGATATGGTAACGGAGGATTCTGCAGACACACTGGGGTGGGGTGGGAATTGGGTGCCCATGGAGGGGGCAGTTTGCATGGCACCAGAGCAAACTGCCCCGTTGTCACCTGTGTGAACCCTCCTTGCCACTTAGAAACTTGGAGACTTGCTGCAAAAATTTCCCTTCCCTGGTCTCTAAGCTCTTTGGGACTGACTGGCCACTGCTTTTTACAGCTGTGTGTGTAAAGAGCAAATTAGAGGTTGAGTGCAAATACCAGACAGAATCACAGAATCCCAGTATGGTAGGAAGGGATCTCTGCTCCAGCAGGGTCACCGAGAGCGGAGGGCCCAGCAGCACAGTGTCCAGGTGGGTTTGGAATCTCTCCAGAGAAAGAGACTCCACAACCTCTCTGGGCAGCCTAGGACAGGCTCTGACACCCTCACACCAAAGAACTTTCTTCTCCTGCTCAGATGCAACCTCCTGGGCTCCTGTTGGTGCCCCTTGTTGACCCATGTCCTGTCTCTAGGTTAAAGCAACCTCTTCCACATCAAATGCTTTGCAAAGCACTCAAGCTTCTGTGGTTACTGAACTGGCTGTTGCCAGAGTTCTCTGACATCCTGGAGGTGATAAGACCACCTCACAGTGGAACTTTTGTGACAGTGCAAACACACTGAGCCAAATTTTCACCTTATTATGATCCCTTCCTCCCTCACTGCTGTTCATTTAGCAAGGGAGACAACAGGAAGAGGTGGCAAGCAATTGATACTGCTTCTATGGGAGACCCATCAGAGAAGAGGTACTGAATTCCAGGAGGCTGCTGGAGATAAGCTTGGATGGAGCTGCTGAGCCACCCTCTCCCCTCCCAAAAGGCTTGGTGAGCTACAGCTCTCATGATGCCTCCAAAGTGAGATGAGAGACAGCCCTGCCTATGTAATCTGTCTCACGCAAAGTGATCTTTCCCTCTTTCCCACCTCTTGCTGAGAGTGAAATATTTGTGATGAATTCCAGCAGCATAAATCTCAGCTCAATAACTCCAAAATTTCTCGCTGCAGTTGCTTGCCAGTTGCCCAGGCTCCAGCCCTGGAACTGGTCTCAGCTGTGAATTTCCTGCCTTCAGCTGCAGGATTCTCAGAGAATTCTTCATGGCACGGGGACAAACACACCATGACCTGATTTATGGGTTGAGGGTCTGTTTCTGCCCTCCACGATGGAGCAGAAAATGAATAGGAGTTAGTGTGAACTGGTGGGCGTTTGCACATGTCCAGAACGTCTCTGCGGCGGCAGCCAAAATTCCCAAGCATCCAAAAATGAGATCAAGTTGCCTTCATCAAGCCCCCATCGGCACAAAGATAAGCTGTATGAGAGAATGCCATCATCTGAGGTCACAATTCTTGGCTTGTATCCAGCTGGATATTTCCCCACCCCCCCCCACCCCCTTCCAGCATGGGAGCCATACAGGGAAAAGCCGTAAAGCCCTCTGAAGTGCTGGTGAATAGAAGGATGGCACCTCTGGCTTAGGAAGTCCCTGAGCAGCAGAAAACTGGGATCTGGAGAAATGTTTTGGGATGGGATCTTAACATCTGAGTGTGTGTGTGTGTGTGTGTGTGTGTCTTCCATGCTGGAAAAATCCAAGAAGTGGATGTGGAGTTATCTCACATCTTAGTCTCTGCTAAAGCCTTTCATTTAGAAACTGGGAGACTAGGCTCCCTATAGCTGATCAAAAAGGGAAGGCTGAAGGACAGATTTGCTGTAGGAGACATCGAGGTAGGCTTAGCACCTATCTGGGAGCCTAGGGCTGTGTAGGAGTCTGCTCAGTGTCCCTTCACCCTCCCCCAGCTTGCCTACATCTGGGAAAGGGGAGGTCTCTTCTCTGTGCATCAGCAAGTGGAACATCCCATCAGGAGTTCATCATCCTCTTGCTAGATATTGATGCTAAGCATAAGCTGATGGCCTTCAAGGAGCCTGGAGGACTGTCATGAGCTGACTCCCACTGCTTCAGTGCTTTGTGAATCAGCTCTGCTGGCCTCTTTGCTGACAGCAGATAGTTGTTTCTTGGGTTATCTGCTTCCCAGAGCTCTCTGAGGGTGCCAAGCTGGGATCCTTCATGGTCCTTCTCATGCAGAGTCCAGGCTTTTCAGCATAGCTCCTGAGTAGCCAATATGAAGCATTTCCCTCATCCTGAAGTTCTCTCTCTTACTTGTTCCAGGTCACACTGTGTCTTTTCCTGAACTGCATCTACTGGCACTGGTTTGAGTCTTTCCCTGTGATTACCAAGCCAGTAGGTTTGTTCCAGCTGGTCCTACTAGAGCTGTGCAAGTCACTGATTTCTTTGGGTTGGCCCATGAAAGCAGAGCACTGACAAGGTTCAGTGTGAAATGGCAGTATCTCTGTTCGAGCTTAGCCTGCTTAGAGTCAAGCAATCTGGCCCCAAAGTACAGCTTCAAGCAGAGGCATTTCTAAGGGGGGAGGGAAGTAAAAGAAAAGTCTAAACAAAACACTGCTTCCTTGAAATGTTTTCAGGCTTTTGGTGGAAACTATTCCCTGAGTTTGCAAATAGTTTTGGTAGGCCCAAACCCCCACTTTTATTTT
>JAOEGS010015463.1:25193-36603 GCA_025447755.1 Corythornis vintsioides | reverse complement strand
AAAGCCCCACTTTTATTTTATTTATTTTATTATTTTATTTTTTTTTATTCTAAGTGAATAAATTCTTCATCCCAAAAAATCTCCTTGCAGAATCCACTGCCTGGTGTTGTCCATGGGTCAAACCCAACCAAGGGGTGTCTGCCTGCCTCCTCTGCCAGTGCAGGCACAGCCTACCCTGGGAAAGCTGCATAAACACTTGGTTTAATCATCCTCCTTGGTCACATTTGAACCCCATCCCTTGCCAGCCTGAATAGTTAGGCTACTAATATTTGCTCAATGAATAGCTGAAATGTCCAGAGCAGACAACCTTTAAATGCAGAGCCCTCTTTTGTGGTTTTCTTCTGTGGCAATGTGAATTTCCTTTACTGTTGCCTGAGCTGTCTCTAGAAACCCCATAATAATCATGTTATTATCTCTTACTAACTGCTAAGGAATGTTGATGTAGGAAAGACCTGTGCTTTCGAGGCAGGTTAGACAGATTATAAACCTTTATTTCCTTTTTCTGATCGTTTTGGCCTCGTCTTAATTCATCCACTCGTTGTTTGGCCTCCAGATGACTTCTGGGTTTGTTACTCACGTCTGGGCCACACTTATTTTTTTGGATGAAGTCACATTTAAGCCATTCTGGGCTTTTCTCGTTAGGAATTGTTCTTAAATCTCAGGGCATGTCCCTTGCCATGGGGTGTGCGTGGGGGGGGTTTCTGATCTTTAAACCTTTTTCTGGGTTGTTTTTTCACCAGTGAGGTGTCTTTACATCTTGATAACTTGAACTTCCAAGTGGAGACATTTGTCTATTTATATTGGAAAGTATCTTGTGTTCACTTTAGGAAGAGGTTGTAGTTTAGAGAATGGAGCAGAAATTCTTCTGGGTGGTTCACAACCCCTCTGTGTTTGGCACTGGAACCTTCCTTCCAGAAACTGCCTTACTCCAAACATGCTCAGCCACATTTCTGCTAAGAACTACCAGCCTCATCCCAAGAATAAACTCCCCTCACTCTGTGACCACCCCATCTCCTTAAGCAGCACCTTCCTTGAGTCACTTCCAAAATATAAAGCAGTTGGGGGTCATGACCCTGATTGGGGTTGAGGGTCTGATAGAAATACAATTGCTCCTGCTGGATCTGGTGCTGCAAACCCCAGCTCAACTGGGCTTGCAGGTAAAAGTGGCCTGGGAGAGGTAGCTGGTCATTAGTTGATACTTCCTGACTGTCCCTTTCCCTTGTGTACCCATCTTGCATCTTGTTGTTAACACCCTGTGCTGAAGTGGAGGCATTTTGGTGTCAAACCCAACCTCAGGATGAGTTGGGATCTGACTTTCCACCTGTTCTCTCCCATCCTTGGGATTCAGAGTCATCCTGGAAGAGGTTCATGGCTGAAAAAAAAACCATTTCAAGTGGGACAGGGGAGGGAGAGGACTGGAGCTCTCTTCCCTCTTCCTCCTCCTCTGCCTTCAAGTGCCTTCTGATTCCAGGCCAGGCAAACCTGGAGCTTTGTTCCTTTTATGTGGAGTCCTATAGAAAGGAAACTCTAAGCAAGGCAAGAAACAATATTCTTTGTTCTGAGGTCAAACGAGCAGTTTGAAACCTGTTAAGAGATGCATTTTACACCACCCTGGCCTGTTGCTGTAAGCACCAGGTCACTGCAGAGATACAGTTCAGTAAAGGATGGTAACGAGGTTTTGTTAATGAGCACACGATGAACCCAGACAGAGTCATGATCAGCTCTGAGTGTAGATACACGAGGTATGTGACTTCAAGACCAGAACTGCCTTGTGTCTGGCCAGCTTGGAAGAGGGCCAGGGGATCTCGATTTACATCCATTTATTCAAACTTGGCTGTGGCTCATCACTCCCTGACTTGCTGGAGGTTGAACTAATTCTGTGATGCTTCGGAGTAATTATTCCATAGGTTTCAGAAGGAATTGACCCTTCATTAAAAAGAGATTTGGAGGGAGATTAGAATTAACTGTCTTTTTAATTTAGGTGAATTGCGGTTTTCCTTTATTGTCACCTTTTTGTTCTTGTGTTTTTATTTTATTTTTATTTCTGTTTTCCTCTCTCTGTAATTTATTTTATTTCCAAAGGTGAAATGAGATAAAGCAAGGGTGACTGAACTGTCCTATTTTCCCTCTTTAGTCTCTCTCAAAAAACACCAAAAACCCCCAAAAAACAAAGTGGGAAATAAAAATGTAGTTGGGATAAAACTGTTGGTTAGTGTCAGAGTGTGGATGGAGGGAACAATGGCTTTAATGAAACACCAGCTATCACTGTCCTGCATCTTACACCATTTGTGACATTCAGCATCTGTTAAAGATGGTACTTAACTCCATCCCCTGCAGGAACAATCACAAGCAAAGCCTACTTTGTAATTGCCCCTGGAAGACTGAGGCATCCATGGCTGCAGTGTTTCTTTGGCATATTTCAGTCCAGGGTTGTTAAAGTCTGAGCCAAACAGTGGCAGGGGAGTCTGCTCCATCACTGGATGTGTTCAAGGGCAGGTTAGATGTGGCTTGGAGTAACCTGGTCCAGTGGGAGGTGTCCTTGCCCATGGCAGGGGTGTTGGAACCAGATGATCTTTAAGGTCCCTTCCAATCCAAAGCATTCTGTGGTTTGACGATTCTCCATTTTCTTCAGTGTGCTTGCAAGCAGGACTTTTTTTTTTTAGAGCAACTGTTGTTGCAATGCTTGAGGAAGGATCTGCTCCCCAAAGGCTGTGCTGAAGGGCAGGGAAACCCTTGACCAAGTGTGGAACTGACCTTAGGTTTCCCAGGGGAATGGCCGTGTTCCTTCCTCCCCTCCTGTTTGAACAATTGGCAGAGATTTCCAGTGGGGACAAATTTAGGAAAGGTAGCAAACTGAGTCATACCAATCATCTGCAATTTGGGTGTTCTGAGTGTGTATGAACAGCTGGACTCCAAATCCCTGTAGACTATATTAGGAGTTGAAGGTCACTGGCATGTCTTTAGGAAGGTAATTTCCCCCTAACTACTAATAAGGGCTTGAATTTTTAGCTGTGACCTCCACATTACCGAAACCTACCACATCTCTGTGTGTGTTTCTTCTTTACCTCTTCCTCTGTTGGTCTTGTGAAGAATCACCAGTCTCCTGACAGGAATGATCTGGTTTATTTTCTTCAGCGGCAGTCCTGCCTAATCAAGGGGAAATCCTTTGATATGAAATCCTCTTTTGACACATCTTTTCTTCTCCTTAATTTGCTCACCTGCTTGCTGCACTTTATTAGGTCCTTGCCTTTCACTATAAAAATGTCCTGTGTGGAAATATTGTTCAGACTCACTCCAGTCCCTTGGGGTTTGACTTTCGGATTAGTCTGAAATCTGGCAGCAACACCCTGATCAGTTCAAAACCCCTTTTTTTTTTTTTTTTTTTAAACAAACACAAAGCATTCCTCAAAAGTCCAAATACAAGATGTAAAGAATATTGTGGCTTTCCCTTTGAAACTTGCTTTTGGAGGCAGTTGTCCCTGCCTCCAGTATTAAGAGGGAGGGGAAAAAAAAAAAAAAAAAAAGAAAAACCCAACCATCATCTCAATCCATAAATCAAAGAGGATTTAGCTGGAGAGCAAACTCTATTTTGGGTGGGAATTTAATTTTCTATGGAAAACTTCAACGTTAGCCAAAGAAAATCCTCTATAAAATATGGCACCAGTTTTCTTCAGGCTCCTATTTTCTCCTTGGGGTGAGGCGTTCAGCCAGGTCATCTTCCATAATGCATCGCTTAGCGAGGGGTAAAGGCATCGACCGAATTCCTGGTTGTTGAGCACTGACAGATGTAACCTGGTATGAACTTCCCCTCTGCTATATGAGGTAGACAGAAGTCTGGTTTCTGGTGTTTTGAAAAAAAAAAAATAACAAAACCCCAAACCATCCCACCTTTTTTTTTTTTTTTAATGCTTTCATGGAGTCATAAGGTACATGGTTTCACATATAGAAAGGGAAGGAAACCTGATCATTCCTATCCAGGGTAAACGATTTTCTCCTCACTATCTAAAACGAAGAGAAAAATCTGTCGGCTCTTTTCTTCTGCAATCCAGGCTGCCTCTTTGGGCGCCTATATAGCAACTAAAACATCTGTTCTTTATGCGACTGGGTCTGAAGCCGGTGGGTGAGTTTGCTAGATGGAAGAGAAATGCAAGAAAGTAGGTTTGTGTCCCTGCTCTCAACCCCTCCTGGCAACCTCCGTGCATTCGAAACCCACAGGCTGAAAACCACGTTTGTAACTTATCCTTTTCTGAGCTATTTTAGTAGCTAACGTTATTAGTGTTAGGATAATTAGAGGCATTCCAGCTTGGTAATGGATTCCATTCTGGGAGACATGAGTTTGCTTAGCCCTGGGCTTCAGTCAGCTAGAGTTTCCCAAATTGAATGGAAGCTGAAGATCCAAACTTCCTTGGGGTGAAGAATTTTATTTGCCTTCCAGAGCCTTGTCTATCCCAATTTCCCTTCAGGACTTCCATTGTTTCTGACACTGGTATGGCCTCTGAGTTTGGAGCACCATCATGGACCAGCCTGTAGCCCTGCTTGATAAGACAGCAGCCTTTGCAGGTGCCCAGATGCCATGATGGCAGTCAACAGGGTGATCTCAATTAGAGACCTTGTAAGTTCTGTTTGCAGGAATGGAAGGAACAGTGAGGTCCTGGAGCAAAAGGGAGTCTGATGAGTGCAAAACAGAGCTGTGGTCCACTCCCTATTGCCTTGGTGGTGGACTGAGTATGATTCTAACAAAGCTTCATCTTCTGGGAGAGTTACAAGCAAGGGAGGGGTCTGGTGGTTTTATTTAGCTTTGTTTTGCCCAGGCAAAGCTTCCCTCCCACTCATGCTGGCAGGGGCTCTAGGGGTGAGGAGTTACCCCTCTACTTGTGAGGCCAGCACTGAAGGAGTTGAATTAGGATCAGTCTTCTGGTGCAGGGGGCTTTGTGTGCAGCCCCTGGGAACCAAGCAGGGCTGCTAGCAGTGCAGTGTCCCAGCTGGAGACAGCTTCACCAGCTTGGAGGGAGCTTTTTTTTCCCTTCCCAGCTCACAGCACTGCCAAGCAGAAGGTAAAGTCATGAGAAGAATTGGAGGGGGTAAGCAGAGCTCCCTCCCACCCTGCCTCTAACCAATGCCACCTGTTCCTGTGCACACAGACTTGCTCTAATTTCTGGCCATCTGTATTTTTACTTTACGCTCTGCCTCAGAGTCTCCTCCAAAAGGCTTTTTAAATTACTTTCCCAGCCTCCTCCTTGCAGAGAGAGCAGCTGATTAGTGGCTCCCCCTATTTAAATTTCCTATCTAGACTAATTATTTCTCTTGATGGTCTATTTATCAGGCTGGTTTCCCTTCTGGGCTGTTTTGCTCTGTGATGCTCTTCCAAAAAAGGGGAGGAAGGGTAAATAAAAACCAGACAAGTGAAGTAGATGCAACTCCATTTACATTGTTTCTTATTAACATGGATACTAAATTCTTGGGCCACTCCTCTCCACAAAGGAACCCATTTTCCCCTTAATTTCCATGGTTTCTTACCCCATCACTGACCATTCAATGCGTTTCCACATAGCTGGGATTTCAGTGCTGTGTTACCTGCCCAGCATTCCTCTGCTCTACAAGAGCTTGGTTCTGCTGAAATGTCTTGTCTTGTAGACTTGTGTCATGCTTCTGTGGTGGTCACTGAGCCTCAAGTCCACCAGATGTATGAGCTCTCATAATGAACCAGGGTCCCTACTGTGGGCTTCCTACCTAGAGAATAAGTGTATGGTTCTCTTGCTTCCTAGGTGAGTGTGATGTTTAAACGGTCACGATACGAAGTTATTTTTCTTTGGTGTGAAGAGCCAAACTCATGGAGAAGGTTATTGGCCAAGAGTCCTGTAGGTCATAGGTTTCTCTGGCTTGTAACTTGGATTCCAATGCCTTGCTTAGTAAAACAAAAGCCTTTTCCCCTGTTTCACAGCATCTAACTTCATGGTTCCTTGGAGTCCAGTTTGCAAATGCCACTGTTTTTTCATGCTTTGGCTGTACTGTCAAGATGAGGACTGTAAGGCTGGGAAGTACTTCTGTGGAACAGGTTATTCCAATTCTATTGGCCCCAGACTGTGGGCTGTCCAGCCTCAGTGTTTATGAGTGACTTTATTTTTCAAGGGAGAGTGGAAATGGTTTCTCCTAAAGGAGCAGCCCCAAAGCAGCTGTTGGGTCAGTCCTGAGTTGTGGAGCAGAGAGCCCAGGGATCAGAGCTGAGCTCATCTGTGGGAATTTTGGTTCATTTTACTTGGTGAGCAGATTGTGCAGCCTTACATCTGTTCAGAGATAAATGCCTCAGGACTGCACAGTTTCAACATCCCTTGTTGGACTTTATAATGCATCATATGGACCATGGATGTAAATATCTATTTCCGCTGTTGATGACCTGGGCAAATGACTGCCGTAGATGATATGTTGCTGTTGCTCTTGAACTTTAATCCTCTTAAAAACATAATTTTTCAGTGTTTTAAGATTTTTTTTTTTTTTTTTCCTTTCCTGACATGCTGGAGAGGAAACATTTTGTGCTTCTGGTTTGCAATATATGTCAAGGTGATGATTTTATAAAGGTGCGTTATATTTTTTGGCCACTCATCTTAATTTCTTTTTGTATGAAAGTCTCATGAGGCTACTAACTTCTGTTGTTTCTCTCTCATGCTCTTTCAAGACAGAATAAGTGTAGCAAGCAAAGGATGACTCCATCCTTGGAGATGTTTGAGACTCAAATGTACAAGTCCTGAGCAACTCATTCTAATTAGACCTGCTCTGAGCAGGGAACAGACTCGGTGACCTAAAGACACCCTGTTGTTGTAGGATGCTGGGAAAGCATTCTAGAGTTACTCCAAGACTGAACTTTTTTTAAGCTTCTCCTCCCCAGTTGCTTGGTTCTTGATTGGTGTCAGAGACAGGGTACAGGGTGAAAGAGTCCCTTGGTGGACTCAGTTTGGGTTTTCTCTGATATTCTGAAATTGTAAGTCACAAATGTTGCTGGTTGTCAGAAAGTTTGTTCCATAAAATTCACAAGCAGGATAACTTATTTAATCCAGATCTCTTCTGGTACCATTAAGCTTGTTTAATCACTGCTGCATGGGTCCTTTGAGATTTCTTGTATCTTTTTATTCCTGTTTGTGGGGAAATATGTGGAGATCCATGTCTTTTTCTAGATCTAAGGCAGTCAAACCCAGTTGAACTAAAGAAATGGCTACTTCACGTTTTCTGAAGGTGGTCTTTGTTTTGTTTTCCCACCAGTATGTCACTTTTCAGTACTTCTTTGGAAAGGTGGCCAAAGACAGCAACGAGTGGTTTTTTGCTCTATCCAGGGTGTGAAAAAATCACCTTCAGCTAGTGAGACGTAGCTCCAAATGTGCTAAATTTATGGTTGTAGTAATATCTTCCTGGAATAAAGTCCAGCTTCCAGAGCCATCCTGTTGAACGTGGTGCTGTCTGTAACCCTTCTTCCAGAGGTGGATGTGTGTGCTATGGGGTGATGAATGAAGGGGTTGTGCTCATTAGAATCATTGAGGTTGGAAAAGACCCTTGGGATCATTGAATCCAACCATTAACCCTACTCTCCAAAGTTCACCCCCAAACCATGTCCCTCAACACCACATCCAAATGACCCTTAAACACACCCAGGGCTGGGGACTCAACCCCCGCCCTGGGCAGCCTGTTCCAGTCTCTGTCTGCTCTTTCTGTGAACAATTTTTCCATAGTATCCAGTCTAAACCTCCCTGGTGCAGCTGGAATCCATCCCCTCTTGTTCTATCGCTAATTAACTGTGAGAAGAGACCAGCACCAACCTCTCTACAATGTCCTTTGAGGCAGTTGTAGAGACTGATGAGGTCTCCACTCCTCTTCCTCACACTAAACAGTCCCAGCTCCTTCAATTGCTCTTCATAAGATTTATTCACCAGGCCCTTCACCAGCTAGAGATGAGTCAATCCACAATGTATGGGGAAGGTCAGACCTGAAGACTATGACAACTGCTCCATTTCCTTTCTCTGCTCCCCAGTCACACTGGAAAATGGTAGGGCTTGAAAGGCAGTTGCCCAATGAACATAGCCAGCTTTTCAGCCACAAGCTAACTTCTCTTTTCAGCCTGCAAAGGAATGTCAAACTGGCACTTGGCCTGGTCATTAAAGACTTTAGAAATTAGGATTCATAGACTCACAGAACAATTCAGGTTGGAAAGCACATCTGGAGGTCATCTAGCTCAAAACCCTACCCAAACCAGGGCTAATAGATCAGGTTGCTCAGGGGCTTTTCCCATTGAGTCTTCAAAAATGGAGCTGGGCCCACTTCTGTGGAAGTGTTCCAGAGTTTGAACACTGCTGTGGTAAAACCAAAGCAGCCTTTAAATCTAATCAGAGCTTCCCATGTTTTAGCATGTGTCCATTGCCCCTTGTCACTGTGAACTTCTGAGAAGAGTCTCTGTGTTTTGTGTATCCTCTGGTAAGGAAGCTGTTGGCAAGCAGCAAGATGTTGCCTATCCCTTCCCTCCTTAAAGCTGTCCATAGAATTACAGGAAGGTTTGTGTTGGAAGGGACATTTATAGATGATCTAGTTTCTCTGCTGTGAACAGGGACATTTTTTACAGTAGATCAGGTTGCTTGAAATTCCATCCAGCCTGGCCTTGAACACTTCCAGGGATGGGGTATCCACAGCTTCTCTGGTCATCCTGTGCAACCACCCTCATGGTAAAGAATTTCATCCTCGTATCCAATCTCTACATCTTTATTCTTTAAGTTTAAAACCATCACCCTTTGTCCTGTCACTACAGACCTAGGTAAAAAATATCTCCTCGGGTTTTTTTCTAAGTCTTATTGCAACATTTCAATACTTAAATATGGTCTCCCGGGGCCAGACCTGGTTATCTGAGCCTCTCCTCTTGGGCAAATATTGCAGATGTCCAACTACATTGGGGCATCCACTGGCCTCACTCCACAATGTCTGTCTTTCCTTCACTGGGAAGTTACACACTGGACATGGTTCTGCACCTGTGGACTTGCAAGTGCCAAATGGATGGGAAGAGTCATGTCCCTGTATGTGCTGCAGCCCAGGATGCAGAACCTATGGGAACAGGATTGGGATTCACACCAAATGGATTAGACATCAATAAATACATGCTATGCCTACAGAACTAAGTTAAAAAACTGTGCACTAGTTTTTACCATAGATTATCTCTGCTGCAGCAAGCAAACAACCAGAGGTCTATGAAATCTTGAGTCACCTTTAGCTTTGCTGTGGATTCTTTGGAAAATAAGGAAACCTAATTTTTTTCCTCATTGTGTGAACAATAATATTTTACCCTTTTCGCTTGGTAGACTGAGATTTTGAGTCTGTAGAGCAGGACTCTAAGACCAGGAGTCTTGCTCTAACTGGGGTAGTTCACAATGTAAATGTGATCAAAGGCGTGAGTAGAACACTCTCTATGGGGATGTTTATGGAATCCACTGAGATGTATTGAAGGACATATCTTGAATCCTGGGTTCAGTTTTGGGCCACTCACTCCCAGAAGGACATTGAGGAGCTGGAGCATGGCCAGAGAAGGCCAGAAAAGCTGGGGAAGGGTGTAAAGCAAAAGTGTGGTGAGAAGTGGCTGAGGGACCTGAGAGAATCAGAGGAGACCTTCTGGCTCTGATGGCTCCTGACAGGGGCTTGGAGCCAGGTGGGGTTGGTCTCTTCTCCCCAGAAACAAGCACCAGGACATGAGGAACCAGCCTCAAGTTGTACCAGGAGAAGTTTAGGTTGGAGCTGAGGAACAATTTCTTCCCCTCTAGGGCTGTCCCAGGCTGCCCAGGGCAGGGATGGATCCCTGTGACCCCTGGAGGGGTTTGCAAGATGTGATGTGCTGAGGGCCATAGGTTGGTGGTGCCCTGGCAGGTCTGGGTTAGTGGTTGCAATAGATGATCTGAAAGGTCTCTCTCAACCAAAATGATCCTATGCTTCTGTGGATGTGTGTGCAGCAGATGCAGCTGGAGCTGTTCACTCGTATAGCACAGGAAGATGTGGCTTTCATAACAGCCTGTATGCAAAGAAGAGTCTGCAGGCATGGACTCAGTCATATAATATGAATCAGCCTCAACCTTCCTGGAAAAAATAGGCGACTTTTTGTTTAGCTATTAAAAAAAAAAAAAATTGAAAATAAATAAGAAAAAAAAATCCAACAACCTCTTTTGTTCCGGAAACCTCTGGGCATATTAAGTGAAACCAGATACTTGAGGGTGGGGGTGTTGGGGGAGAGAGGCATACAGGAAAGCAATCAAAATGTACTGGAGGAATTTCTCCTTTCTGGAAGAACATAAACCAGTACCAGAATGTAAACAACCCGCCATATGTAACTTGTAAATCAGAAGTAAAAAGAACGAGCTCCCAGCAGGCCATTGTGAACGGTTGGCTGTTGAGTCTTTTTATTTTTGTTCTTCTTGTTTGATTTAATTTTAAATTTGTCATTCTTTCCCCTCCTTCCTGCTCCCCCAAGATGAACCACAAGCCGAACTCTTCGAGCCTGGCCTCCTAACTGGTGCCTGAAATAGTCACAGCGGATTAATTTTGCAGCGGCTGAAGCTCGGGGTTTAACAAGGTCTGACAGTGGTTCCCCCTGAACTCCTGCCAACAGCCTTAGTCGGTTGGGGCAAGGCTGGGCTCTCTTGAGTTATTCAGTCACCTGTGCTAGCTGGTGTGTGCACCAGGCAGCTCATTCTGGGTTTATTTAGATGGCAAGTAGAGGCAAAGTTGAGAAGGAGTGAGATACCTCTTATCAAAGGCTTTTGGGAGGACATGTTTTGAACCTTGAGAACAGCTCCAGTCTTTAGCAAATATAAAACCACTCTCTTTAGACTTTAGAAGACCTCTTCTCCCCTCAAAATCCATCCCCCCCCAAAAAAACCCATAAGCACAGGATTTTTAAAAGCAATTAGAAGTCTGATAGAATAACCCATGGAGCTCCTGTGGTGCAAAGTGGACCCCAGGGGACTGAAGAGGCCAAGTTTGATGCCCTTCACCAAAATATCCACCTGCTCCTTCTCAGTTTACAACCACATCAATTATACGCAGCCTGGATGGCAGGTTGGTGCTGAGCCCTTGGAAACAGGGTGCGTTTGGCTGTGAAAGATGGATCTACTGAAGATAGATGTTTTGTGCTACAGTACATTTCTATGTTTGGTTTGGTGGTTTTGTTTTGGTTTGTTTTTTTTCCTCCTAAGGCTCAAAACCAGGACATTTTCAGAAAAACTTAAAAAAACTCAAACCAAACAAACCAACAAAAAACAACTGTGGTTTGGTTTTTTTTTTTGTGTTTTTTTTTTTTGTGTTTTTTTTTTTTTTTTTTTTGTTGGGGGTTTTTTTTTTTTTTTTGTTTTTTTTTATTCAGTGTTCAAAAGGAGGGAAAAGGGGGGGGGGGGGG
>JAOEGS010015463.1:0-22760 GCA_025447755.1 Corythornis vintsioides | reverse complement strand
AAAATATTTATTTCTAAAATGGGAGAGGAAAGCAATATAATCCCAGCAACTTTCTGAAATGATTTGAACTTGAAGATCTGTTTCAATAAACTGAAATCAGCTGGTTTTAGCCAAAAGTTGAGCTGAAATGTGTGACCTGGCCCTAAGAAGAAGCTTTACAAATGTTCAGACCTAATTCAAAAAGCTTAGGCAATAAGGAGAAGACTGGGTGTAAGAGGTAGCATGGAAATGCTCCTTCTCGGGTGTTGTTCGTGTGGATGCTGCAAAACCCGTTACTCAGAGAAGCATTTTTCAAGCCACTGGGTCCGTCTGTGGTCCAACACTATCTCTTATAATTATCTAGAGGAAAAATGTTGGTAAAGTCTTTCCGATGGTGCAATCCTGGCAGAGAGGTCAAGCATGGACGGGACAGTTATATGAGGTGATTGTGATGACTTGGTAGAAACCCTTCTCTTGATTGCGCTGACGCAGCCAAGGGCGACTTTACGCTTCTGAAGAGGTTACGAAAGGAGGTGGCGCCTTGGAAGGAGACAGCTCTGGGAAGGCTGGGGATGAACAGCAGATAACAAAAGGCATGTACACAAATTATTGTAAACAGCAGGAAATCCATCCACTTGCTGCCCGCTACGTCCGTAGTGGCCGGACAACTGGTGAGGACAAAGCATGTGGCTAAGGACACCCAAAGTGAACTAAGGGATGAGCTTTTGAACTGGAAGGACAGTTAAGTCCTGGGACGGACTGTGAGTGGGTGGAGTGAGGGAATGTCCGTCCTGAAGGATTATGATATTTTGCAGAAACAAAGTCCCACAAGTGGTCAGTTGATCTTTCCCAGATTCTCTGGTATTGGAGCTGGCTGGCTTTGGTTTCTGAGAAAGATGCAGCTTGGAAGTCTTTTCTGGTCCCTGTAGAAATGGAGGGTGTACATGAGTGTCCCTGGTTGAAAACCACTTTAGCCAACTGAAGTGTCATGGTGAAATCAGGCAGATGTTGGGAATACCATGGCATTCATGTTCTCACTGGTTAATTCAGAGGTTTATACAGTGTCTTTTTTAGGTTGAGGCTGGTGAGAGCCTGTCCCAGGCTGCCCAAAGAGGAGGTGGTGGCTGCCCCATCCCTGGCACCATCCCAGGGGAGGTTGGCCAGGGCTCTAAGCACTCTGCTCTAGCTGCAGATGTCCCTGTTCCCTGCAGGATGGCTGAACTAGATGAGCCTGAACTGTCTCATCCCTGTGCTAGGGGCTGTTTCAGACCATACCAGTATAGATGGTGATGTTCCTGGGCCTGGAAATGCTCCCTGGTGCTGTTAAATTTACTACTGAAGATGTAAACTTGGTATATTAGCAAGACCTAATACTGTCTGGTGGTCCACATGACTGCTGCAATAAATAGTGCTGGAGGTGTAGCTAAGTAAAAAGATGAAGGGAGCTGCCTTATGGTGCCCTGCTAGGTCTTCTGTTTCCTGATAGATTAATTCAGGCACTGATGCTATAAGGGGGTGATGAAGCAACTGCTGTCTCTCAGTATTGACACAGATGTGATTCTTAGTCATGAAGTGGCAGAAGCAATATTAGCCTGTATCTCTTCTTGAGGAAAAATTACCACTTTTGTGGTTGTTTGGGTTTCATTTGTTTGTTTGTTTGTTTTGGGTCATACCCTTGGCTGGTCTGAATCAGAAGAGTGTTGCCAATGCCAGGAAATTCTTCTACTTTCTATCAGTTTGGAATTCTGGCCAAGGATGTGCAGTTGCTCACAGTTTGCTGGTGCTGTGGAGTGGTGGTGAAGGAGAAGCTTAGAGGTTGTATTTCAACTGCTATAGGTGTTACAAAACAAAAAAGAAAATACTGACCTATATTGTCTTCTCTCTGAGCCTCCAGATTCTGATTTCATATAGAGACAGTGGGGGAAAAAAAAAAAAGGCAGTTTAGTAAGATATATCCAGAGGAATTTCATGATCAAAAGGCACAGTATTGGTGTCCACCTGGGACTTGTACCCTCTCTCTTCCACCTCTAGTTGGGTTCAAGCCTGGCAGGCCTTACCTAGCTCTGAGCACAGCCTTGTTCCATTTCCTAGTGAGAACATGCCCATTATTCTGCCATGGGCTGCTGCCAGCTGTGTCATCTACTTGTCCTCCCTGTCTCAGCAGAGCAGCAAACAGCTTGGGGCACAGCATCTCCTTTAAGGCAGCCACGTGTGCCTGGGGTGGGAATCTCTGAAGGGAACCTGTGTTTTTGCAGCTCCACCTTTTCAGTTGGTTGGGGTTTTGTTCCTCCTCAAAGGATGATCCTGGAGCCCTTTCTGGTACTTGGGAAACACCTGGATCAACAGGACATGTAGGGACTTCACTTGAGTTGAAAGCAATGTGATTTACATGCATTTCTTTAGGGTGTTGATACTTGATTCTGTATGACCAAAATCAGTGGGAAGTGCAGGCACAGGCTCAGGTTCTTGAAACATCTGAATGTTACAGAAACAAGTCCAAGAAAAAGCCTTAAAATAGATGACTAGATAATTTCTGACAGTTAATGACCTACTAGAAGATCTGAGAGTTTAAGGGCTCTTGATCTAGGAGCTCATTAAATGCCAGTCCCATTAGCTGTCATTAGTGCTCATACTATTTTTGGATATGTAGAAATGTGCAGAAAAACAAAGACCTTTCTGAAGCGCTGTGGAAGTTGGAGGTACAGCTGCACATTGGTGTTTACACACTGAGGGTGAGCAGGATCTCACTTGGCACCAGGACCACAAGGTTTGTCCTGAGAATCATAGAATTGTTAAGACTGGAAAAGACCAAGGTCTTAATGACCAAGGTCATCAAGTCCAACCTTCTACCCAACACCTCCATGACCACTAGACCATGTCCTGAAGCACCACATTCACCTGTTTTTTTGAACACCTCCAGGGATGGTGACTCCACCACTTCCCTGGCCAGCCTGTTCCAATGCTTAGCTGCTCTTTCAGTAACAAAAATCTTCCTAAATTGAAATCTGAACTTTTCCTGGTGCAACTTGTGGCCATTTCCTCTTGTCCTGACATAAGTTGTTAGGGAAAAGAAGCCAAACCAGTCTCACTACAACCTCCTTTCATGTAGCTGTGAAGAACAGTAAGGTCTTCAGGCTGAACAACCCCAGTTCCCCTGCCATTCCTCATAAGACATGTTCTCCAATCCCCTCACCAGCTTTGTTGCCCTTCTCTGTACCCACTCCAGAACCCCAGTGTCCTTCTTGTACTGTAGTGTCCCAAGCTGGACACAGTATTTGAGTGTGTCAAGTACAGAGAGAAGCTTCAGTGGGACCTGTTTTGAATGGATGTTAATCTGAGATGGGCATCTGGTCCTTGGGGACAAATGGAAACACAGCAGGGCTTTGATTTTCACCATTCCTCCAGTTTAGACCTCTAGTTCTGAGGTACAGCTGTGGGCCACGGAACCTCTGATCTCTTTTCAATGAGATTTCAAGTATTTTTTTTTGCTCAAAAAGTATACAGCTCTTAATTTCTTCTGCAGATGAGACATGCAGACCAAATACGTTTGTCAGATATTTTCCTTTTGTCTCAGATAGTTAAGATTAAGGCAAGATCATTGGTATTTGGAATCGTAACAATTAAGCTCTGACTTTCCTACCCCGTATGTAATTTTCATACCACTGCAAACGCTCAGATTTCGGATCTGCGGCCCCGTAACGGGAACAACTCTCCCAATTACCATTTCCTGACGAGGGGCAGAGGTATTAACCTGGTTTAGTGTCTGCAGCCTCTCTCTTGTGTTGCCACAGAGGTTTCAAAAGGACTTTGCTCTGAATCTCTTCCGCCATCGCCTTCATGTTGGTGTAACGGTGCTTGACTTAAAGACATTACACCAGTGTGAATCCAGGTTGATGTTGGGAGTTTAATGGAGCTGCTTTGGTTTTATCCCAAGACAGGAGGGTGTAAAGCCATTGGCAGGCTTTCGTGGTCTAGGGCAATTTATTACTGGTTCAATGGCTAATGAGGGTGAAAGTTGGGACCCTGCTTCAATTACATGTATGCTGGAGGAGAAGTGCTGCTTGCTAGTGGCAGGAGATCCTTTCCAGACCTACATTTCCAAAACAGGAGAATTTCCCTGTTCTCTGTGGAGCTATGCCAGGGTGGAAATGGAGAATACAGGATCTGAGACTAGTGCTTTGTAACCATGATACCCTTTCCTCAAGAGTGTCATTGTCTAGGGCATACAACAGGCTTTGGAGAGAGAACATGTGATGAAGAAGGGCTGCAGCCATTGCTTTTTGCACCACTCACCACAGCTGATGATCTGATCTGCTTGGAGATGAGCAGTGGTGAATGTTATGCTTTGGTGGATCTCTAAATATTCAAGGACTGAACTCAGAAATGCTGGTGATGTTTTGCTTTGTAGCTCATTGTGGCCCTGTTGGGCCTCCATGTAAATGCACATCCTTTCATTTGGGGATATGAAAGGGCTTGTTCAAGGTCACAGAGCACAGCTGAGAACAGACCTTAGCCTCTGGGCTCCCACCTCAAGGCATTGTCCATCAGACCTGACCTCTGACAATGGCTTATGAGATGATTCCCCATTTCTCCTTCATAAAGCTGCTCTGACTCATCTGCACCAAGCAGACACAACTTTCCTTGTCCCTCTCCCACAGCAACAAATGTTGCTTTTGGCTTTGGTTCAAAAAAGCTTCTAGGTGCTCAAGTCCCACAGTAATCAGCAGGAATTTAAGGCCAAATTGCTTTTTTGGAGCTGGGTCTCTGCTCTGAGAAGCTGTCTTGTTTCTGCTGGAGCTACTGTGTCTGGTGGGAAGCTCTGAAGGTTCAGAGGCACTGGGTTTTTTGGTTAGAAGATAAGAGTATCTATCTGTTGTGTCTACCAGCTGGTTAACCAGGCAGACTCAGCCAAATAGCTGTGGCTTTTTCTCCTCAGTGCAATGCTGGGTCATTGAAAAGATCTTAATTTTATTTTTCTTTCCTATGTAGCTTCTCAGATGTAAAACTGATTTTACTAGTTATACTGCTTAATCAACAGAACTTCCTTTTGTTTTGGTCACTATCTTCATGAGAGTGAGCTCTTAGTCTGGCAGAGTCATGGATGAACCAGGCGAGGTCCATATATTTGGTTTCATGTATATTTTTATTTCTGGCATAGAGATACCTGATCATAGAATCATGAAATGATTTGGGCTGGAAGGGATGTTAAAGATCATCTGGTTCCAAACCCCTGCCATGGGCAGGGACACCTCCCACTAGACCAGGTTTCTCCAAGTCCCATCCAACCTGACCTTGAACACATCCAGTGGTGGAGCATTCACAGCTTCCCTGGGCAACCTGTTCCAGTGTCTCACCACCTTCAGAGTGAAAAACTTCTTCCTAATTTCTAATCTAAATCTCCCCTCTTCAAGTTATAAGCCATCACATCACCTCTCATCTTGCCACTACAAGCCCATGTCAAAAGTCCCTCCCCAGTTTTCTTGTAGGCCCTCTTCAGGTACTGAAAGGCCTCAAGGTCTCCCTGGAGCCTTGTCTTCTCCAGGCTGAACAGACCCAGCTCTCTCAGCCTGTCCTCACTGATGACAATGTGCAGCATGGCACAGTGGATATGAAGCCTTTGTGATCCACCTGACCTTTCTCAAGGCTTCATTTCATGCTGGCAGGAAAGGAGCAGTGAGTTTTGACAGGTTCATCCCTGTCCACTGATGAAACAGCATCCTGACAACAACACAGGTTTGACGTCTGATGTGCCCTTTTCAGATAAGGGAGATCAAGTTTTAGACTTTTCTTTTCAGATGACAGTCTTGTATAGAAAACTTGCCACAAATTAGATTATAACAAGGGCTTGAAGATGACTTTCTTGTGTTGAAGGAGTGATGGTTCAGGGAATGTGAGCAGTCGAAAGAAAAGGTGAAGTGACTCTAACAGTGGGAAGCAGCAGGAGCTGCTGTGCCCCAAACAGAAGATTGGAAACATGCCCATCTCTGACTAATATATATGTAGTTATTTATTCCTCCCCACAGCCTGGGCCTCCCCCAGGAGCTACTACAGATAAGATTTGCAGGAATGCTTCTTGGTAACTTTGCCCTGCCACCAAGCAGCCCTAGCCAGGCTCCACCTTGTGTAGCACTTGGCTCAGGTTTCTTCTGGGTCCTTTGTGCCTCCCTGTTATAATTATTTTATTAATTATTGCTATTATTATTGGGGTTTTTTTCTGTTTTAAATTCTAAATGCCTGAAATACGTGAGGACTGTGTTGGGCAGCTGATTTTGCAGTGTACTGGGAGGTGTGTTGTGAGGCTGTCGGGAGGTGCTCACAAGGGCTGGATGATTGTGGAGGATGGAGAGTGCTAAAGCTGAGAGAGGATCATCTGTCCAGCATGTGGACAGCAAAACACCCTCACCATTGCGCCTGGGTTTCAACTTGAAGGAACTGGTTTCATCCCACAGAAAGGCAGGAACAAGCTAATAGATGTGGTGGGAATGACCAGAGGACCGTGACCTCAGGGCAAACTGGTTTGCTAAACCATTGATGGTTTAGAGTTCCTAGTGGGTATCCAGAGCTGGCAAGGACCTCAAGGGATCATCTGGAGACGGTGGCCTGAGCTAGCACTGGGGTGGTGGAGTTGGACATCCCTGCCAGCCCAGCTGCAGCAACAAGCGTGGGCTGCAAACGCGCCTGAGAAGCGGAATAAACCAGCCTCCGCCAAGCCTTTCCTTCCTCCTTCTCTGGGTGGCTCCTCTGAACCTGCCTTGGGTGTCATGGTATAGGGCAGATAACCCCCCGAGGGGACTTCTGGGAAGAAGAGCTCTTTCCAGAAGTTCCCCGAGCGATGCAGGAGCCTGATAACCGTTGGTTTCTGCTGTCTGTCAGCATCGCCTGCGCCGGAGCAGGATGAGGAGCAGGCAGGGCTGTTCCACCTTTTGGCAGTTGTGTGTCTCCAATCTGGGCATGGCCCTTGCCTCTTGCGTCTCTTATCTCATGCACGTTTTATTTCCCCACATGGAGTACAGCTGGGGTGGGAGGTTTATAAGCAGGAAGGCATTTCCCCTCCCTGAGCATGGTTCAGGAAAGGGGGAAGGAGAAGAGGAGGTGATTTTAAATTATTTATTATTATTTTTTGTGTGGCTGACAGACCAAGGGGATCCAACGTGCCAAGCTACATCTGTGGTTCCTGAGAAACAATTAATGAGGGAGGGGAGGGGTGCTTGGCAGGCCACACTGATGAAAACATCACCAAAAAAAAAAAAAAAAAAAAAGACAAGACAGGGATGGGGTGTTTTGAAGAAGTAAATCTGCTGGAAGATGTGACTTCCAGTCAGAAGTGGTTTTTTTTGTGTGTATGAGAGAGAGATGCTCACCAAATGGTTATTCGGGACCTGGTAGGGATTGTTGGCCTCAGATTTGAGAAGCAAGCTGCTAATAAGAGACACCAAGAGACCTCCCTCAGCCTGCACTGAACACCCAGGATCCATGGTATGCAGTGGCAGAGCTTGGGGGAAACGCACACTTGGCAGCATCACAGTGTTTTGCAAAGTCCAGTAGGAGTTAGATTGAATTTGGGGATTTTTTTTGTTTGTTTGGTCGGTTTTTATTTTTCCTCAGAGTTCAGATCCTTCCTTGTAAGTCTGGAAGCCTTGAACTGCTCTGTCCTAGTGATTTTTAGATATAAATGTACCTAGAAGCACTTAAATTGCTTTCTGATGCCCTTCTATGCTAACATGGAGACTGATGGAAAGGTTTTTGGATGGCCAGCCACGATGGACTGCAGATATAATGAGGGAACTTCCCTGCCAACAGTCCTCCCTCCTTGGTCTCTGCAATTATTTAAAATTCAGGGAGGTTTGAGCCCCCCTCTCAGGCTTGCCAGTTGGGAAAACAGGCCCTCAGGGTTGAGCACTGTAATGCTCGGGTGACTTTCACAAATGAATTGTCTGCCATCCTTGAAAGGATGGTCACCATGTGCACGAAAGCATCCTCACACCTTTCTCTGTATTGTTATTCTTAAAGAAAACATCTCTCCAAGCTCCTTTTTGAGGCAACTACACAACTTGTAGGGTGGTTCTGGTCTGCTTGTGCACCCTATTGCTCCTCCTCTTCAATTCCTCCAGAACCTTTATCTAGGGTCTTTCAAACCACTGCTAGTATGGCAACTGGGAAATGCACCTGCTGAGAAGGTCAACCAAACCAACCAACAGTAGGGCAGAAGAAGGGGAAAGTATGTGCATATGTCTGAGGGAGGGAGAGGACTTGGGAACGAGAGCTGCCGATGCTGTGATAGTGTCCCTGTGTGAGACGGAGTTCGTCTGTGGGTGTGAGAAAGGAATATTTGGAAGTGAGGGCGCGTGGGCGTGAGGTGTGTGTGAGAGTGTGCCGGCGTTTCCATCCCCACACTTTGAAAACCTTTCTGGAGCTCTGCAGTGTTCCAACAGGTCCCTGTTCCCCAAATAATCAACCCATCTTGAGAAGTTGCAGGGTTCTGTGGACAGGTGGAGGAGACAGGTTTCTTGGCCGTGCCTTGTAATGCGTTTTAAACAGCTGATGCTGGGTAATGGAGCTGCACCAAGTGGGGCTGGAGGTCAGGGCAGGAACAGAACGTTATCTAGAAGAGCCCAACATCTACTTCTCACTCCAATAGTCTCCTCTTGCCAGGCCTTTCATGGTTTCTGAGAGATGGAGAAATACAACATCTCCTACATCTCCTTGAACTCTGCCCATTGTGATTCCTGAAAGCTGTGGAAGAGGGATGATTAGAGACCCATGGGCTCAGGGCTGGACTGTAGGTCATCGAGAAGAGTGAAGGTATCTTACTTTTTAAGTTGTTGTGAGAAGCAAGATAACTTCTTCAGTGTTTGGGTGTCAGAGCCTGTCCCAGGCTGCCCAGAGAGGTTGTGGAGTCTCCTGCTCTGGAGAGATTCCAAACGCACCTGGGCCCCCTGCTCTGGGTGACCCTGCTGGAGCAGGGGGGTGACACCAGGTGATCTCCAGAGGTCCCTTCCAGCCCTCACCAGCTGGGATTCTGTGATAAGCTTTATTTTATATATTTTCTCCTTCCAGAGTCAACACTGTGCTCCTAAAGCCAATGTAAGCACTGGATGCTCAGGGAGCAATGTCCTGGACTAAAACACATAGGCAATGAGTACAGCATGTAAACCCTTTTTTATCCAAAGCCACACGTGTGCTGGCATCACTGCAAGGGGACTGGGCTTCTCTTCCTGCATCAGCAGCTCTTCAGCTCGCTAGCCCCGACATGTGTTGGCAGTAGGGGAGATGTGGGCTGAAGTCCCTTTTCCATCAGGAGGGGTCCAAGCCACATCTCCCACCGCTGCTACCACCCTCCTGGGGTGATGTGGGGTGGTGGCAGGTGTCTCTGCTCCCCCTTTACCCCCCTCTCCCCCAGTTTTGGGGAAAGCTACTCCACCTCTCAGCGGGGAAACACCAGATTCGGTGGGTCAGCAAGAAAGAACAAGCAAGGCTGGCTGTGTTAGTGCTTGGGGAAATTCACCTGGGAGTTGGGGCGGCCGGAGATCCAGCTCCTGCTCCGAGGACTGTTTATGTGTTTTAAAATTAAACAACCCATGGTGCTGGTAACTGGAATTCAGGTCTCCCCACTCCCAGGGGAGTGCCCCGATCCCAGGGCTGCAGAGTCATGCTCACTCTTGCCCTCTGGAGCTTCAGGTTTTGATTTTATTTATTTCATTTATTTATTTAATTTTCCTCCTGCTTGAATAATTTCTCCAGAAAGGGGGGACGTGAACCCCTCTCCAGCTCTGCTCTCGGGTAGGGGGCGTTGCCCACAGCAGGCATGATTTGAAGGATTTCTGCTTCCAGCATCGGAGGGAGCTGGGATGAGGTTTTTCCAGATTTGGGGACTTCTCGCTAACCTTTCAGTTGTTAATTGGAAGGGGAGCATGTTGAGTTCTGCCTCCTACTCCTGAGTATTTATGGGCAGCTGCCAGTTCTGCATGGCGTGTGATGTGGTAGGTACATGATGGAAACACCTACGGGTCAGGCTTTGGTGGTGACACAAGGGAGGGACGATGCGTTGGTCGACCATGGCCTGCATGGACTCAGATGCTTCTAAGCATGTCCTGATTCAGTGTTTTTGGTCTGGGGACCTCCGCTGTAAAAATGGAGGTTTTTTTCATGGGCTGCAATACCCCCCCAGGGTGACATGGCAGGTGGAAAAGGGTGTGAGAGAAAAATCATGGATGTCAATGGGTAAAACATGCTGGATTTGGCTGTATAGATCCTTTATTTATCCTGGGCAAAGCTCTTGCAGTCTCTGACAGCAGCAAGCCTTCAGTGAGGCCCCTTGGAAAGCAGCGTGGTCCAAAGCCTGGCAGCAAAAGTCGCAGCGGAGCCATAAACAGGAAAGCTTTGATCGAGCCGGTGTTAGGGATGAAGAGCAAGGAGAAAGGCTCTTGCACAGCTGCCATTGGGTTTGGTGCTCCCATGTTCCTTGGGCTTTTTAGTGGTCTTTACAGCAGACCCTTAAATCCCACAGGAGCCGTCCCTGCGAGGCTCTGAGCTCCCCTCTGGAGTCGCGGAGGGTCCCCCAGCTCCGGTTACGACGTCGGTCTCCCAAGTTCTAGTTCGGTCTCAAGCGTGGAGTCTGCGCCTGTGGGCAAATCACTTCCACCTCTCTAAGATCTGGCTGTAAAACAAGGCTAATAACACCAAATTACCTACCTGTGAGAATTAATGAGATCATACTCGCTCAGCCCTTTGAAGGCATGAAGCGTTACAGAAGCACTGGGGCATTATTACAGAGTGTGTTTTTAATATACGTCTAGTTTCACTTACAAATTGGAGTTTTGCTCCCTTTTGACTAAACGGCACTAATTAGACATGGAGGGTAGGAAATAAATGTTTCCAGTGTTACTCGGGCTGGAAACCAGTTAATTTCAGGGTTCTTTGGTTTAATTGCGTCTGAAAAGACATTGAGAAAATGTGTAATGAGCTGAGAACGCTTTAACTTGGTTTTTATTGTTCCCTAAACTCTTGCTTCTGCTAACTCACAAAACACCAGTAAAATAGTGGGAGGACTGGACTTGGAGCAGTCTTATTTTTTTCTTTTTTTTTTTTTTTTCTTTTTTTTTTTTGGTATGACAAGGTAAAATTCCTACTGATTGAGTTTAATGCAGCACTCGTCCTCCATAAATCTCCGAGCACTTCACAAAAGCGGGTACAGCGTTGCCCTCTCTTTACAAAGTGGGAAACATAAAGCAGAGGGAGGTTGTGGGATTTGCCCAGGGTCAAGGAAATTAGGCCTTGTCTACGTGAGGAACATGTGCCAATTTAGCCAAACAGGTGGAAAACACACTGCGGACACTTACCTCATGTTCAGAGTGACTTTTCTTGTTTTCCCTTTAGCCAATTCATATTGGTTTGAGGTTGTTTTAGCAAAGTGGGTTTAAAGTGAAGGCTTCCCAGGGTGTGGAGGACTGGGCTGGATAGGGTCTGCAGGAAAGGCTGAGTGCCCTGGGGCTATTGAGCTGAAGCAGAGCAGCCTGAGAGAGGAGCTGAGCAATGCTGAGCAAGAGCTAAAGGGCCCTGGGGGGCAAGAGGATGGGGCCAGACTCTGGGCAGTGGTGCCAGGGCCAGGACAAGGGGCACCCACTGGCACCCAGGAGGAGCAAGTTCATTGTTGTGAGGGTGTCAGAGCCTGTGCCAGGCTGCCCAGAGAGGTTGTGGAGTCTCCTGCTCTGGAGAGATTCCAACCCCCCCCTGGACACTGCTCTGCTGGGCCCTGCTCTGGGTGCCCCTGCTGTGGCAGGAGGGTGGCACCAGGTGATCTCCAGAGGGCCCTTTCAACCCCCATCCTGCTGGGGTTCTGTGATTTGCTGTCACTCACTGCAGCTCATCTGGCCAAATTCAGGATGAGTAGGTCACTGTGTGCCACCCAAAGGTCTGTGTGTCTGTACAGGCAGGAAACGAGGATCCTCTTCTCCACCCCAACTTTTCCTCAGCTACCTTATTCTCTGAAGAGTTTTCATAAAGAATACGTAGTTTTCCTTTCTCTGCCCACACTTTAGCCCCTCAATGTCCTTCTTGGAGTGAAGGGCTCAAAACTCAACCCAGTATTCGAGGTGTGGCCTCACCTCTGTGTTAGATTTCAGCAAAAAGTCACTTTCCCAACAGTAGAAATCAGGTTGCCATGCTCCTATGACTTCATACAGGGCTAAGTGGTTCGTAGGAAATACCTTTAAGTACCTTAAGTTATGTGAATCATGTTTTTTTGGGTATTTGGGGTTTTTTCCTTGTTTGCTTGGGTTTGGGTTTATTTTTTTTTTATTTTTTTTTTTTAATGGGTCACTATATCAAAGCAAAGGAGCACATTGTGAAATTACAAGGAAGTCAAACCAAGAAACGCTGTCCATCTTAATCACTGGTAACCATTGCTGGGTCCGGATGTGGTGCTGTGGTATTCCGTGGCTTTCTCTTTTCCTGCAACCTTGGAAACAAACATGACTAAGAAGACTGTGGGGAAAAAAAAAAATTCTTTGCTTTCCTACCCCGTCATCCCTGGGGAATATAATTAGGAAACTCCAAGCTCCACAGTCAGGTGGACTCTCTGGTGAATGTGTCTGAACAATGTCACTATTAGGAGTGTTGTGGTTTGTTTCAAGAAGGGTTCAGGGTAAAAATTTTGCCCTAGAGAGGTGGTGGACATGGTACTGTGACAGGGACTGGCTGTGTGTAGGGACCAGTAGAGAGCAACGACCATTCTCTCTTCAGAATCCAGGAAAATTTAGGAACATGTTGCATTTGATTGTTAGACCAATTTTCAGTCGACTGGGAGCTGGCCAGAGAAGATGATGGGGCTGTCTGTGGAAACCACAAAAAATAGGAAGATTTTAGGCTAATTAACTGAATTTGAAGACCCAGAAGGTCTGAGGTGTGTGTCAAGCTCTCCATGAACTTGCTGTGTTACCAAAGCACGTTTCTTACCTATAGAGTGGAATCACAAAATCATGGAATGGTTTGGGTTGGAAGGGACCTTAGAGATCATCCAGTGATCTTTGATGGAACCTGTAGGTACTTCCAAAATACAGGTCAAATGTTTAATGATGTCCTTTCAGTACCTGAACATTATCATCATTATAATGTTCAATCTCAGTTCAAATAATATAATTCTAGAATTGTTCTGATCAGAACAGACCTTCAAGATCAAGTCTGATCTTACATCCATATTGTAATATTGTAATCCATATTGTAAAAGCCACCAGGCTTTTCCCAAGAAAGCTTGAACTTGAGGTCCTTCCAGCCTGTTATCCTATGATCTTTTGAGAGGCAAGCAATTAACATAGGGAAATTCTGAGTCTGGTCACTTCCAAACAGTGGCAACAACGCTCTTGTTCTCTGTATGTTTAGTAAGCAAGAGGAGAGAGCTGCGTGCCTGGCAGCCAGCCCCGAGGCGAGTGCCAGGGAGAGCCGGGCAGCCCCCGGAGTGGTACCATGGACAGCGGTGGGACGCTGCCATCCCCCACCCCGGCGACATCATCCGGGGAGACCAGTCCGACGATCCCCATCTTTTTCTCCTGTACTGATGGGGTGAATTTGTCCTCCCCCCACTCCTTTCTGTTTCTTATCCTCAGTCTTGGGGATTTTTTTCTTGCAGCAATCAGTTTTCTTCAGCCGGGCTGGCTGTTGTGAAGCCTTTAAAATAGCACCTGCTTTTAGAGGTGTAGGGTAGGGCAGCTGCACGCTTGTTGTTTGCACATGAGGTGTTCTCCATCTGCCTCAGGCAAAAAAAGAAAGTATTTCTTCCAACAGCATAGAACTTGGCCTTTTGAAGTCTTTCCTCTGACACCCATATGGACAAGTGCCACTGTATCACTGCAAATAGCTGGGATATGAACAGGAATCATAATAGAATCACAGACTAGTTTGGGTTGGAAAGGACCTTTAAAGTCATCTAGTTCCAACCCCCCTGCCTTGTCCAGGGACATCTCCCATTAGACAAGGTTGTCCAAAGCCTCATCTAACTTGGCCTTGAACACTTCCAGGGATGGAGCATCCACAGCTTCTCTGAGCAACCTGTTTCAGGGTCTCACTACCATCACAGTGAAGAACTTCTTCCTATTATCTAGTCTAAATCTGTCTTCTTTCAGTTTAAAACCATGGCTCTTTGTCCTGTCAACTTTTTGGTCTTCTATAATGACAGGTATTTCTAAGAAAGGGGATTTGGCTGGTTTCTGGACGTGGAGATCTCCTAGTAATTCTATTTCTAAAGGGTCTATTCTAGCTCTAAATGGTCAAGTGCAGCCTATGGATCTGCTTCTGCTAGTAGAGGGAGATTATTTATCATGGCATCCCAACTGCTCACCAGGAGAAAGGAGTGCTGAGAGATGATTTGGCATTAGGAAAAACAGGTTGGACATCAGGAAAAACCCCTTCACTGAAAGGGTTGTTAAACATTGGAACAGGCTGGCCAGGGAGGTGCTGGAGTCACAAGCCCTGGAGGGATTTAAAAGACATGTAGGTGAGGTGCTGAGGGACACGGTTTAGTGGTGGGCTTGGTAGTGCTGGTTTAATGGTTGGACTCAATGACCTTAAAGGTCTTTTCCAACCAAAATTATTCTATGATTCTTTGATTACAAAAATCTTTCAGGTGCCACGTTAAACAGCTATAATTTAATGAATAGAAAAAGAACCTGCTTTGAGCCTGGGGAGAAGCAGTGTACAGCAAAGCGGCTGTAGATGTTAATCAGGCTTCATAGAGAACACGAAAGAGCTTAAACTGCAAAAGAAAAGGTAATTGCAAAACCTCAGGTGAGAAACCCACCTCCAAGCATTATTCTGCTGCACCTCTGATCAGGACATTGGTGCTGAGTGCGGAGAACTGAGGACATCAAAGCAGCAGCTCTGCATAACCAAGGAGCACTAATAATTGCTGAGAAACTAGTTTGGTGATCTCATGAGCACTGGAAGCAGGAAAGGGGTGCCAGGTCCTCTTGTGATGCATGTAGCCAATGAGGCAGTAGAAATCACCCATGTTTTCTTGTGTACTTAGTGAATTATGTGGTAGGTTCATGGGTAGTTGCACTTTTTCACACCAGATGGATGCTTGGCCATCAGCTGATGACTTATATATGGATAATTCCTGGTGTAGTTTGATTTGAAGGGTAATTTATCTCATGCTTGCAGCAAAGTGAAATAGATGCCTGTGTGGTCTAACGATTTGCCATGACCAAATTATACTCCTGGCCATACCAGCCTTGTCCACAACAGTTGCCAGTTGGTTCTGAGGCCAAGGAAGGCTACCTGTGGTGGATGGACAGGATAATATGGGGGACAGTTGTTCTGGGATGCCATCAGCACAGCTGTTCAACCACTGACAGGACAGCATTAAACACCAGAGCTGTACTTAAGAAGTATTTGGAGGTTCCATCAGGGATTACATCTCCATTGTTCTTGGCGCTGAACAAACATATGCTCCTTGGCCTGAGGTGTTTGTAAACCATAGTGGGATGAAACAGACAAAGGCTGGATTGTGGATTCACTTTCTTAGGTGGGAAGTGACTCAGGTTTATGAGAACCAGTCATTTCAGACTGAGTGATGAAGGAATCTGTATGCATTTGGGAGGAATGTGTTGGATATCACAATATGCTGTCATCCAGAGACCAGTCCTTTGGGATTAGGGCAACCAGAGCTGTCTGTGAGCCCTGTGCTGGTGTTGGGAAAAGATGGTCCTGGCAGAGGCTTTGTTCTCCTGTTTGGCACTTGGATGGCACAAGTATGTATCTGTGAGGGAGGGGATGTTGTGAATTGAGTTCTTGGCTTGAGTTCTTGGGTTCTTTTACCCCTTCTGAAGTTGAGGGAACTGGCAGGGGCTTGCCATTGAAGAATGGTTCTACTAGACAGTCACCCCTGTAAGAAAAAGAGGTGATCTTGGGCATCCCATGGTTTCAGTCTATATCATGTAACAGTCTCCTATCATCTCCTTGTTAATAAGTCTTCTAATTCATATCAATCCATTGGCTGGTCTTCTGTAGCATGAGAGCTTTCTTTGGGTACCACCAGTTGGTTCTCTCTGGGTGCTGCTCTGCATTAGGCAATGTTGTATCTACCACCAAAGCTTTCATGGGACCTTGGGGACAGGCTTCCTACGTGCCCGGACAAGCATTACAAAAACTGTTTCTCAGTGCAAGTTTCCCACAGCCAAAGAAATTCCTTACAGGGGCCACACCTGCCTCTGAACTTGTTTAACACCAGCCTACTAAATGGGTGAAGCTGATAGGGACTGGAGCCCACTGGAAAACACGCAGCCCAGCCCAATCTGAACATCTCCACCTGGGGCAAAACTTTCTTCTGCAGAGAAGGCGACAGATGTCACCTCCAGTACCCTGCTTCTCTTAACATGTTCATTTCCACCCTGAGGATGAGAGCTGAGACCCATCATAGATATCAAATGGAGAAGCCCAGTAGTGGCAGTGAGAAATTAATTCTCCACAGAGAGGAATCAAAATCGTTCCTCGTTGGGGACCTGAGATGGGCCTGCAGGGGAATCTGGGGTCCAAAACCCCTCTATGAAATTCTTGGGTGGGTTGTGACTCTTGTGTTTTCCTGGCAACAAATACACTTTTTTTTTTTTTTTTGGTGCTTTTTCACTTGGAACAAGTTTTTCCAGGTCTGGAAGTGTCCCAAGTGAGAAGAAAAAACCTGATATCTCAGCTGCTTAAAGGCTCATGGGAACACCTTTAAGAGATTTTAGTGTCATATACCCTGAGCCTGAAAACAAAACCTGGTCTGGCCGTTGTTTTCAAACCAAGACCCTGAAATTTAGGGCAATAGGAAAGAAAAGAACTGAGTTGAGTACTTCTGGTAAAAAAGTATTTCTGTCTAAAAACAGTTCTACCACGAATCCTCAGATCATTTACCACCTCGGATCCAAAAACTACTTGTGATCATTGGTTCAAAATTTGAAACTGCCTCATTTGGAATATAAAATGAAATACATTTTACTTTTCATGTTGCCTTCTCCAAATAAACTTTTTTTCCTGTTTAATTTTTCAATGGCATTTTTAGTTTAAACAATATTCTGGTATTTTGTAAAGGTTAAACTATACAAAATCCTTAACTTTGGCCACATGAAACCCACCACAGCCAGCTGCTGAATTAATCTTTGCTTCTAGCTGGGGTCTAATCTACAACAGCTGGGGTGGGTGGCCATCTGCACCAGCTTTTCTTAGTTTCAGAGAAGCTTATATTCTAGAATTAACCATTGAAAAGAGAACCTGGAGTTTTCCTGGTCACTAGGGGATATGTGGACATGGCCAGGAATGGGACCGTGGTTCCCTCCCAGGCTGTGTTCAACTGAAATGCAGACACCTCCACAGGATGCTTCTCAACAGACACTTGAGATAGGGTTAGTTATCTCAGTGGCTGAGTTGGGACCACAGGTTCTTTGGTTCACTCCATGCTTTGTCAAGAGTTTCCCTGCGTGGTTCCTGAGCTAGTGGTAGGATTTTCCATCTCATTTTCCCTTCATGAGGTAGAGGATGATTTTGGTGGTGCTACATCTTAGGAACAGGCCCTATGGCTTTGTTAGGATCTGTTTTCACCTAGTTAGGGATGTGCAATTGAAACTATCCCTGAGTTTGGCTGAAGGCCATGTGAAACCGTGTGGTTGCAACTGGTGGAAAATTTCTGAGTGGAATCCCATGGGAATAAAAGGGAGCACCTTCCATGGGGTCCAGAGCTGCAGGTAAGGGTCTTCAGAGTTTGTGATGGAGGCATTTGCTTAAGAGCACTTGGATTTTTTGCAGGATATGGAGTTTCAGGCTGAAGTGTAAATGCCAGCAGAGGAGACTTAGGAGTCTCTGAGCTGTAGCCCGTGAACCTGCGTGTGTGTGCAGGTTTGCTCGTCACGTCTGAAGCTTGCTTAGATCCATCTGCTGTGCTGAATCACAGAAGCAGGTGGGTTATCTGAGTAAGATGGGAATCTTTCCTTTCCCCTTCATGCAGATGGATCATGAGCATGTCACTGGCAGAACTCCCCCGCAGGTTAATGACTTAGAAGGGCCTCTGCTTTGTCTGGCTAATTAAAAAATACTATTAACTAATACTAAGCACTCCTTGGAGAACGAGGGTGGGGAGCTGGTGAGGGGTAGTTTGGCTGCAGTTGTGTTTCAAGAGAGACCTCTGGAGGTCTTGAGCTCAAAGGAGCTCTCAATTCCAATCTGTGTGGAGTGAAAGTTGTCTCACAGAGTGCTGGCTCTGTGCAAAACTCAAGCTGGGTTCACCAGGGTCTTCTCCACTGTGATTCATGGTTGTGTCCATGGCAGTGCAGGTAATCTGCCCATCAGGAATGTTATTCCATGAAAACACTGGAGTGGGATTTACAGGATTTTACCTCCATACACATAGTACCTTCTTGTGATGGAGATGTCAGTAGGTCTTGTTGGATAGGTAGGAAAGGACTTGTTGAACTTACTATAGGATTTGTTCAAGAACAATCACTGACTACCTGGGAAGGGTCCTTGTGCTACACAGCACAAGCTCTGCTTTGTTGAATAATAAATCAGCTGATTCAGATTTAATGATCTTTTTTGGACAAATCTTTGTTGCTTTTCCATCAGCCTTTTGAATTTGAATAAGCTGTGGGTCTGACTCATCTGTGCCTCAGACATTTGTGTATGAAACTGGGTTAGGCTGTAAGAGAGGTCATGTAGTTTGAAGTGTCTCCTCCACACTTTCAGTGGGAAAGAATCTAGATGAGGGTTCAAAAATCAACAACTTGATCCTGGAACTGGGACCCAGGAACTAACCTGAGGTTAAAAAGCAAATGGGAATCCCCGCTGGTGCTGGCACAAAGGAGGTGGAGATGGGGAAGGGAAGAGAGTGAAAAGCTGGAGAGAGAAATAGCTGGTGTTCCTCAGACCAGTATTTTGCCTCCATGTGACCAACACTTGGCTTTGGTGCTCCTGTCCCTTGCTCTTCTTGGTCTCTCTGATCAGCTTGTGAGCAGCATGAGGGAAGAGACAGACTTTTGCTGTCAGAGCAGGGTTTGAAGAACGTGCTTGACATATGGCCTGGGGAGAAACACTGTGCTGATTAGCTTGCTCCTGTGGTGAGCACCATTCATCAAGGGGAGGAAAAGAGGCAGGGGCTGTGGGTAATCCACACTCCCCTACCTCAGGATGTGCTACCTGGTACACTGCAAAGCACAGCTCTCTGAGTGGGGTCTTTGCAGATCAAGTGGGGCTACTGGGGCTTTAGTGATGCCTTGGAAGGCAGATAAAGGCACCTTGTGGCTCATAACAGGCTCTGGAAAATGCCAGGCTGGTTCTGCACTGAGATCAGCATGGCTCCACAAGTTGTTAGTGTGTGTCCTGCACTGTGTGTCTGCTGGCTCATCATTCACATTGGAGTGAAGCTCTACTTACTCCAGGCATTGCACAAATTGGACCATCTCTGTGCCCAGGAAAGGCTGAGAGCCCTGGGGCTGTTGAGCTGGAGCAGAGCAGCCTGAGAGGGGAGCTGAGCAATGCTGAGCAAGAGCTAAAGGGCCCTGGGGGGCAAGAGGATGGGGCCAGACTCTGGGCAGTGGTGCCAGGGCCAGGACAAGGGGCACCCACTGGCACCCAGGAGGTTCCAACTGAGCAGGAGAATAAAGTTGTTTGTTGTGAGGGTGTCAGAGTCTGTCCCAGGCTGCCCAGAGAGGTTATGGAATCTCCTCTGGAGAACTTCCAAACCCACCTGGACATTGCACTGCTGGGCCCCCTGCTCTGGGTGACCCTGCTGGAGCAAGGGGGTTGAGCTGGAGGATATCCAGAGCTCCCTTCCATCCCCTACTATTTGATGATGTGCTGATTCTGTGATTTCATGAAGATGACCTTGCCTTTTGAGAGACTCTAGCTCATCAAACCCAGATCTGAAGCTGGAAGGTGTAGCAACAGGGACAGTGGGTCTTCTAGGTCATCTCCTCTACCTACAGGCAGTGACTGCCCAGGCAGAAATGAAGTCTGGGAGAGTCTTATAAAGTCTGTGAGGCTAGACACCCCCAGTAATTAAAGAAGTCAGTATAGCTGAAAAGGCTCATAGGAACTGGATGGAGGTGCCAGTGGCAGCTTAATTTGGGTACTGCTGAACTTCTGAGAGCTGGGGCCTCGCTGTGTGTGAGCTTTTAGCTAAACCTGGGCATCGTGTATGAACCTGCCTTTGACCTTGGGCCTGCAGACCTCATTGCCTCCAGGACATGCTGAGTCCGTGAAGTCGTCAGACTTTTTAGGCTGGTGGAGTGAGGATGAGACCCACCCTCAGATGCATTAGATATAGAGAATTAGGAGACGTAAGATAAAAATCTGATGCAACAGCTGACCTCAGAGGCAAGAAGGTGAGGGAAGAGGTGCAAGTTGATGACTTTCTTAGGCAATTTTTTCCTATTGTTTTCTTTATTTCATAGAATGGCTTGGTTTGGAAGGGACATTTTAAGGTCTAGTCCAAGCCTCCTGCAGGGAGAAAGCTCAGGAAGCAGATCTTCCAGTGCAGATCCTTGCCAAGAGAGAAGTGTTCTGTGGGACACCCTCTCTCAGCTGCAATGCCACCATGGAATGACTGCAGCTGGTCAGAGCATCACCACATAAAACAGTTCTACAAGTCAACTGGGACAAAAAACACGAGTAGTTCAGTTTGAAGGGTCACCTTGATCCTTCTGTTACATTAACTGGGGTTGTCCTCAGGCCTCCTAGTTTCTGGCTTCTCTGAGGGAAAAGGAAGCAAAGAGATTCCTTTGGGTCTGTGCAGGTTGAAGCCTCCACCCTTATCACCTTGTAAATACCAAGGTCTTCAGAAGATCTTTCAAAGGAGCCTGAGAAGAGTCATTGGAGGAGTTGCTATTGTACCTTTGAGGCTGGTGATGATGACACTTACTCATGAAACTATTTAGCTGATGACCCCAGAGGCAGCTGCTACCTTCAACTTGGGGCAGTGAATATTTAAAAAAGCAACCCAAACCAATAAAACACGGTGCTTGATTCCATTTGTGGTTGAGCAGAGAGCAGTTTGGTGTGCCAAGAATATTCACCTTGTCACTATGAATATTTTCTTCTTGAGTTTTTGTTGAAAAATACAGCAGAGAAGTTGGTTTTATGGGTGTCTTTCAGCAAAGGAAAAGAAAGGAGACATCTGGGTGGCTACACCCTGCCATAAATATTTTATGCATTGGTAGAGAAAGACTAAACAACATCAGATTTGCAAGTCATAGTAAATGATATAGGTGTAACCAACCTCCTGTAAGCAAGTGCAAGCAAATGTTGAGGTTCACTAAGGGTCAGATAGGAGACAGTCGGTCAAAGTTCTTTGCTTGGGCAAAATCCCACCCTGTCTGGGTGATCTGCAGGTTCCACACCTGGCAAGAACATGGCTCCCTGCCATAAAGATCTTCCTTTCCCTGGAAAGCATCTTCCAAACATTTATTTTTCTTATTGATGATGCACAGATGGAGACATGCAGCTGACACATCCCTGCCCTGCTGCTGCAGTGGTACCCGTGGGGGGAACAAGTGAATAAGGCAGAGTAGTTGGTGGTGCTTCAGCAGTGTAAAGAAACTGAAGGGGACAGGAAGGGCAGGTCCTCAGCCAGGGTGACCTGGAAGCTGCACTGGTTTCACTGTCAACACAGCAGAGCCAGGGAGCTGTTAGAGCAGGGCCAGGGGAGCCCCAGCAATGCTGGGAGGGCTGGAACCCTGGACTGGGACAGACTGGGAGAGCTGGGGGGTTTCAGCCTGCAGAGGAGAAGGCTCTGGAGAGACCTTCTGGGGGCCTTGCAGGACTCCAAGGGTTCCATCAGAAAGATGGGGACAGGGTTTTGAGCAGGGCAAAGGGTGATGGTTTGAACTAAAAGAGGGAGACAGACCCTAGAGGTGAAATTGTTGGTGCTGAGGGTGGTGAGAGGCTGTCCCAGGCTGCTGAGAGAAGTGGTGGCTGCCCCATCCCTGGCACCATCCCAGCTGAGGTTGCCCTGGGCTCTGAGCAACCTGCTCTAGTTGCAGATGTCTCTGCTCCCTGCAGGGTTTTTGGACTAGATGACCTTGAAATGCCCCTCCCCACCCAAATCACTCTATGATTCTATGATTCATTCTATGATGATTTATAGCAGCAGAGAAAATGGACCAAAGGGATCCCAATTTCATTTGTTGTTCGAGGAGAAGGGTAGAGGGGGGTCACCTTGGTCTCTGCAGGCTGCTGCTTATGATATGGGGGGCATGACCTCCTGAAGCTGATGGTGCCAGCAAGTCTGCCAGCAGATAGCACAGCAATGCACCAAAGCTTGCTGTGTGATTCTGCTCTGACTTGCTCTGCTCTGCTGGCCACAGGAGTTACTGCTCTAAAGCCTGACCCTCTGCTCCACAGCACGAACCTGGAGGCTTTTTGGAGCTGCAGGCAACTGTGACAGTGGCAGGGTGAGAGGAGCAGAGTGGGGGTACACTGGCAGAGGATCTGTTGCTGAGGCAGGATGTACCTGAGGTACTGATGATGATGGCAGGGAAGAGAGGAGAGGGAACAAAAGCCCCCCTAGCTCACCTCCCTGTGATACTTGCCCCTGTCACTCGCACTGAGGCAAAGTGAATCCAACTGTCAGTCCCTGAATCCACATTTCTGTGTTCTTTTGGTATCATTGTTCATGGGCTGGGAGAGCTGGGGGGGTTCAGCCTGCAGAGGAGAAGGCTCTGAGAGACCTTCTGGGGGCCTTGCAGGACTCCAAGGGGCCTGGCAGAGAGATGGGGACAGAGTTTGGAGCAGGGGCTGTTGGGACAGGACAAGGGGGGATG